>CM035155.1:28993732-29220034 GCA_020205615.1 Panax quinquefolius
AAGATTTTAATTTCTAAAATAATTTTTGACTATACTTTTATATCACAGATTAAGCGTGGTACGTATTCTATCTGACAGATTCAATAGTTAATATAAATAAAATTTGTATTTGATTTTTTAGTGTAATATCTAGCGACTCAGAATGGGTCGTGTGGACCTATTTTGGGAACGTCACACACACACACATATATATATATATATATATATATATATATATTCGCCAATTTGTTTCTAATTTATTGCCCGGTTACACAATATCTAGGATGTTGATATATTAGGTCATGTATATTAATTGTTCTAGTATGGTATAGACTACTTATAATGCAGCCATTTCAAGTAATTTAAAATTTGTTTCAACATTAACCAAGGTCAAACCTATCTTAATTATGCATATATATGGTCAATTCCATTCTTTCCAAACCTCTAAACAATTAATGTATAATTATTTAAAGAAATGTGTAGAAAATAAGTGAGGACAAACAGAAATAAAAAAATAAAATATCTTTACTATCCTATCAAATTTCTTGTTACAGCATCTTCACCATGAGATATCTCCAAACTGATCAGTTTGTTTTGTACCGCTCATGAACAGCTACGAAGCCAGGATTTGTTCCTTGGAGAGGTCAAATTTTTTTTTTTACAGTATAAAATATATTCATCACTAAAAAGTAAAATTTTATCATTATAAAATATATTTTTACTAAAATAAAAATAATATAGTAATAGAATTTGCTTTGACAAAGACAACAAAACATAACAAAAAAAGTCTTTTAGAACATATCAAAGTTTACATCGGGACTTTGAAAAAGTGGCGCTACAAAATTTTCAAACCAAATAGCGTACGCAAGTGAGTCTTACAAAATTTTCAAACTTTGGGAGTGAGTTTTACAAAATTTCCAAACCTTGGGGAAGGGTGGGGCGTGGCCCCCTCCACTCTACATGTGGCTCCGTCCCTACTCATGAAAATTTCTGATTTTTTAATTACCATTTGTTAATTTGAATTAAAGATTCCAATGTTTTCCGTTCTTAACTTAATTAATTAACTAAAAAAATTAAATAACACTAATTAAAAAAACTTCCAATTAATCAATTAAGCTATGCCACAAGCAATGACATATATATATATATATATATATATATATATATATATATATATATATATATATATATATATAAGACGATTGACTAATTAATCAACCCTAATTACGAATTAAACGACCAATCAAACAAGTTGCGAAGGTGACACGTGAGTGCGAGCCATCACCGGCCACATTTTTAATCATAATATGGTTTATGGACCATCCATTAATTAATTAATCCTAGCTACTTAATTGAGACACCAAACTAATCAGTTGTCGCCTTTGGTGGGGAAACCCTAATTTTGTCTGCCATAATAATATGCAATATTCCATGACCAAGGGCTTGATACTTGTGGGAATCAACTGGGGCATGAAGGGACACGCAATTGTGTTTGCAAAACAGCAAGTATTATCCTCCAATGGCAAGCCAGATATGACCTTGAATGAAGGCAAGTTAGGGCAAGTGGCTCACTAATCAATTTCATCATATCAATTCTCTTAATTAGTCCTTACTAACATCATGTATTCATCATATCAGGTGAATCATTGCCCCATTCTTTATTATATATATTATCATGTGAATATAAGATATGCCTTAACCAAGGATATAATATGTATACTTCACAATATACCATACAGTTTGCTACAGAAAACATTAGATACGGTAGAGCCGCATTGAACCATACCTTTAATTTTTTTAAAAAAAATAGCCTATAAGAAACCCATAAATATGATAATTCATTTTCAGCTAATTATCCCTAAAGTAGCCCACAACCCTGTTTTCACAATTTAAACCGCTCTCATTCATATATCTTAAATCGTGTGTCGAAGCGTTTTTGATCGAGTTGAGTTATTAGAAAAACTAACGTAAAATGTTGACTGGTGTGTATAACTGTATATATTTATCTCACTTTCGTGCAGTACAGACACTTGGTCTGTTTGAGAAACAGTTGAGCTGAATATTATATATGATATTTACAATTATCAGCTCATCAGGGTCAATGGGACAATCAATTATATTATATCCCAGTTGCAGCCAAGTATTTTAGGGTAAAAAGAACCCTGCATACACTCGCTCTATATGGCAGATACGTAGTGGTTGACCAAATTTAGATATTCACGTACGTACACACGCCAAGGTTAATTCAATAAATAATTTTTTTTTTGATGAGCAAATTAGAAAAGTTTAATGGCAATTAGGACTCCTGATGCATTAAAATAGCTCAAGTAAATTTCTCCTCAATTAAGTTAACTAACATGATGCACAAGATGATGGACAAAACTCCCAAAAAATATAGTTGTGTTAATGTCATCTATCTTATATAGGTTCCATCGCGGTGTATAAGTTGGAATAGAAAACAAGAAAAAGATCGAGTAAATTTTTTGTACTATACAAAATGAGGACTTTAAGAACATTTTACATACTGAGTGACCTTTGACACAGTGGTACGATCCAATCCATGTTTATTATAAAATTGGGAGTTTGAAAAAGAAAAGAACAGAACATGACACATAATATAACGTAAAATAAATAAATAAATAACAAGACAAAAATATGTAATTATTTAATTTTGTAATTAAACAAAAAAAAAAATTGGCCGCATAGAAAACTAATAGAAGTAAGCATCATTTCAATGTCAATTTCAAGCATGCAAATGTGCCTTTCACTTGAATATTTAACTATGTTTACAATATATATATATATATATATATATATATATATATATATATATATATTATAAGGGCAGTAGAAATTTCTAAGGAGCTGGGATTATTTTGTTTAATTTTACTGAACATTCATTAATTCATACTCCTTATTTTGTTAAAATTTCATCTTCAGTTTTTGTTTTTTGCTTTAGGTTTTTAAATTTCAATGACTGAAAATAAAGTAGTAACAATTGCAAAAGGAGAGTTATAAGAAGAGTGACCCGAATTGCACTTGTTAGGAGCTTGACCCGAACCGGCCCGACCGATAAATATAGTAATATTAATAGCAAAAGAAGAAACTATGGGAACCCACTTTCCCAAAGGAGTATATATGAAGTATATAAGAAGAAAAAAGTGAAAGTGGTATGTATTAATTAATATTCATGGAAAGCATTATCATTCCATTCTCAGAAATGCTTTGTTTCACAAACACTTTGGACGGCTAGATATCATATATATCTTCCAATTTTGTCTCTATACAAAATATCAACCATAGTGCTACAATCAAAGATTCAATTCAATCTCATCACTAATAATCAAAATGAAGAATTAATTATATTGAAAGAGATGTTTAAAACCTAGTATTTACCTTAATACTTTAACTAATAAAGATCTATGTAAGTTTGAATCTATAGCATCAAAAAATCCTTGTTTGCAAAAAAAAAAAAAAAAAAAAAGAGAGGCAAGAAACGTTTTATTGAATTTAAGAAAATATCCCAGACTTTACTTTTTTTTTTCTTTTTTTTTTCGAAGTAGCTCTCATCAACTAATAAAACAAACTCTACATTAATCCAAGGGACACAACGGAAATTTCTCCTCAAACCATAATTCAAAGTAGATTAATTAATAATTCTGGTTAGGGTTCCAAGTAACCTTATTAATATCACAAGAATGACTTGAAGACTAAATATGTATATAGTGGGATATTTGTTGTGTTAAAATTATGTAATGCAAGTGCATAACGTCTATTATAAATTTGGTAAATATAGGAATTGAATTACATAGACTAGATTAACTATCAAATTCTTAATTTATATTCCAAACAAATCAGAAATAAAAATGGTAAAGATGATTAAATAACTAAATAATGCAAATTAAAAATTAATAATGAAAATTAGTAATAAGAAAAATTAACCTAAGAATCCGATTCCACTAAATACGTACTAACATATATATAATAATTTTTTTGAATTAATCCCTAATTTAGATTTTCTTTCTATTTAAAAATAATGATTCATATAATTAATATGAATAAACATAAGTTATAAAAAATCACATATTAACTATAATTTATAAAACTCGTAATTAATATAAGAATCACGACGAATTTTGCACAAAGGTAAAAATGAAGGCAGAAATAATTAGAATTTAATATTGAAACAAAAAATACTATTAATTATGAAATATATACCTAGCTTCATCATATTCCTAGGTATATAAATTTAGTTAGCCATGTAAATTCAAATGAATCACAAGAGAAAATCATTTAGTGTTTTCACTATTTTAAATAAATTAAGAATTATCAACTATAAGTTTACATATATAATTAGTACTAACATACCACCCCTAAAAGAACGATTAATAAAAGAAGGCAATTAAATTAATATATATAATAATATATTATATATTATTATATATAAGTTTACATATAATAATATTTAGTATTATTTTAGTGTTTATTTTAGTTTAGTGTTTTCTTTTATGATGAATAAAAGAAGGCAATTAAATTAACGGTCCATTTTAAAGGCTCACCTCTTTATTTTACATATCACTCACCCTCTTTAGCGACGGATCGAACACTATATCGTAGTAGGCAGTAAATGCCTTAACTTTTAATGATTTAACAACATAAAGTGACGAATCGAACCAAATCATACAAATCCGTCGCTAAAAGGAGATATGCAAGGTATGTAGGATCAAGGGTAAGTCCTTAATTAATTTAAATTAAATAATTAATTTACTGCGTGACCAAGTCTCAAAAGTAAAAGGAATGTTATATTAATGATATACTAATCTATATAGTGAATTATTCATGTTCAACCAAATTACAGAACGAGAAGGAGTAACTGAGTAAGCATTTGGACGGAAAAAATAATAATAATAACAATAATAAACAAGCTGCACTAATTAACCATGCTTGCGGATTCTCCACAAAAGACAATAACTAAACTAAAACTCCGTGTTCTAACTAATCCCTGCCGGAAGTGAAGGAAAATTAAAATAAAATAAAAATCAGCCCCTCTCTAAATAAAAGTCTTATTTATAGGCATAAATGAATTATAACCTAATTTAAGGTTTATTGAATTTGATCTTCCTTTTTCCTTTCATATCACTTTATCTCCAAATTGATTCTAACTCGATCGGTCATGATAATCTTCTAGAGTCCGTGCATTTTAATTTTCAAAAGTTGAAACAATTATCCTTTATTTGATAAAAAAATAAATAGAATATTAATATCTCCTACAAATTAAAATAAAATATATTAATTAAAAAAAAATATATATATATATATATATATATATGTGTATATTCATAAAATAGAAAATATATAATTAATGTGTATATCAATATTCATTCATTATTATATCATCCAACGTCTGTCTCCCTACTAACTGAAATATCGGAGATTCCTACTAAGAAAACACGTAACGTTAGTTGGTTTTTACACTATTGTTTTTGTGTGCTTTCAAGTATTGGGATCCCCCATCAATCCTTCGGAAACAATCGCACTAAATTTGACCGCATGATATATAATGGCCGGCATATATGCTTGCACTAAAGCTTTAAACCTTCCAGGGGTGGGGACTGGGGTGGGACGATGAAAGAAAATGCTGGTCATTTCAACGTCTAATAAAACTATACCATTATTGGTAATTATACACTTTATTCAACAGATTCCAGCTTTGCCAAGTTGGAGGATTCTCTATGCAACAAGTTTCCAATGAGTAATTGAAGTTGTAATCATGATATGAAGATATATTAATATGGTAAGTTTCTACATGACAGGTATCATGGTAGTTATTAATTTGATTAAATACTTTTTTAATTAAAATATTATTAAATATTAAATTGAAATTTTAAGAAGATAATGGTAGTTATTAAATTATTAAATATTTTCTAATTAATAAATTTTTGAATTATATATTATAAGTTATTCGATCAGTTATTAAGCTCAACATTTTAATAGAATGTAGATTTGTTTAGGTATGATTATGAGAAAGTAAATATTTTAATTTTATTTATATTGGATAAATTAAATCGAAATTCTAATCTAAATAGAATTATGAAACTTAAGGTTTAATAAACTTAATTTAATTATGACAATTAGTTAGCAATGAATTCATTATAATTTTTTTAACTAATTTACAGTTATTACTAAAATTTAGATTTATTATTAATACAATTATAATCATGTGATTTAATAAAATTTTAAGTTTTGATAAATTGAATTTATTTAAATATTAATTTGATAATAAAATTTACTACTAATACTAATATAACCGAATCACATGATTTATTAAGAGATTTTTCGTTATCTTAATAAAATTTTAATAATAAAATTATTCTAGATAAAATTTGTTAAAATATATTATCTTACATAAAATTGTTATACAAAAAGCTTATAATAAAATTGGTATATATACGAATTCTTTTAAAAGATCTTTTCACTACAAGAAAAAGCTTTAAGTCCGACAGAATTAATCTCAACGGACTAAAGTCCGTCAAAAAGAGCTTAATACCGACGAAATACTCCATCGAATAGAAGTCCCTCATTAGCGCCAAGCTTCCCGCCAGAGCGAACCCTAATTTCGACGAAACAATTGCTATGTTCGAGGTAATTTTCGTCAAAGTTACTATAATTTCGAGGGACGTATTTTCGACGAAATTTTCGTCGAAAATTGTTGGAAAATATAGCAATTAACAAGATGAATAATATAAATAAATTGGAACAACTTAGCTGGAAAACCGAGGCGTAGTAGAGTTACTGTCCTAAAAAGTGATTTTACTTGATAATAATAATAATCTGAAATAAATTTGCCGGTGCCATCACTCTCCAGGATTCAACGGCGAAGTCTCCGATCGTGTGTACTCACGGAAGGAGGCTTTGGACTTGTCTATGTGGATTGCCCAATTAACAGAGTATAAGAGATGACTATATGAATAAGAATAGGATACACAGAGCGGAAAAATAAAACTGTTATTATGTGTATCTTTTTCTTCATGAACGTAAACTATTATTGTTTTTGAAGAAGATGAAGAAACTGATTATACTGTATATTGTCTCTGAAGAACAACTAGCCCAGCCCTTATAAGGAAGGTTGGGGATTTTAATGGTTTAATGAAACGCTTGGGAGTTACAGAAATAAATAAGGTAACGGCTAGGGTATTAAAGGAAATAAAAGACCAATTAAATTGGGAGTTAAAGGAAATAAATAATTTTTAAGCATAACCAACAATCCCCCACATGATTCAAAATTATCAACGAAAGAAAAATTAAAAAGAAGTGAGAAGGGCAATGGATGTTAGATACATAACATCGATACCTTGTGGGTTTGAATCGACACTTAGTGGAACAAGCTCATGACTGTAGATTATAGGTGAATTATATTCTTGAACCCATTATCTATGATACAATCAATTGAACTTGCACACATATCAAAAAATCTTAAATCCACACAAGTCCGCGGTTGGGCGCGTTCTAGGCCATGCGCCATATCCCAGATTTTCATAAAGGCTCTAAAGAGTTTGCCAGACTCTCATAGGAAGTGGCCTACACTTCAACCTTTATATAGGTGAACCCATCAAGTGTATACTGACATACACCACCTTTTAGGGCTATGAGTTTCATTAAGAATCTAAATGATTCATCCTATCACAATTTGTCAGTAAGCACCACATGCACACAAGAAGGGATATAAATAATTACAGTGCTATAATTAAGTAATTATGTGACTTGTTGTTACCCATTGAACCCAATTCATGGGATCTCCAATCACATGGGTTGGGTTTCCATCGCGTATTACTTACTCAAGATATTGGCAATAGTCCCATCTCTCTGGATGCTTATTGGACACTTTTTTTAATCAATCCCTTTGTAATCGGATCCGCTAGGTTCTTTTCAGACCTTTCAAATTTCCATGGAAATAACACCGTTTACTGATCAGTCCTCATTCAATATTATGTCTCAAGCTAATATGTCTCTGTTTCCCATTATACACATGGTTCATTCCTCGTCCAATAGCAGCTTGAGAATCACAATGCAGATATATAGAAGGAATTGATTTAGGCCACAACAGTATGTCTGCCAATAAATTCCTCAACCACTTTGCTACTGTACCTGTCAATTCTAATGCAATAAATTCAGATACCAATCCCCTTTATGCACACACTAGAGTCACAAGGTGTTCATAATGGCTCTTCATTAAAGAAATTAAATTTCTTAAGATTTCCACATAATGAGACTAAGATAAAAACAAACCATGTGCATTTTAATTAATTCTCATGCCAAGAATCAAGTTCGTTTTTCATGTCAAATTTAGAGAATAAAAATGTTTTAATAGTTTTAACAACTTTTTCATCAGTACCAAATATCAGAAAATCTTCCACATCTAAATAAATAATAACATCACAATTTTCATGTTTTTGTATCTCATGCATATATCACATTTCTCATACTTCACATCTTATGTATAATTCGCATTTTATACATGCTTCATCTTTCTCATATTGTACATTTATACATGTTTGACATCTGATACATGCTCCATAATGCTCATACTTCGCATTTTCCAAATTATATAGTTCACATAGAACAATTAACTTAAATCATCAACAAACTATTAACAATTATTATCACATTGTTGCCCGAAGTGCACATTAAAACAATTCTCAAGAATTTCACATAACGCTGAACATTAGCACATGACCACAAGTACAGAAAAACTTGCTTTAAAATTATCAATAAACCAGTCAGCTTTTAACTTCTTTTTAAACACCCAATAGATTTACATCTTTTAGGCAAAATAACTAGCACTCATGTATGATTACTCATAATGAATTCTATTGTTTCTTCATAAGTTTTAGGGTCATCTCCACTTTTCAAAAGTCTATATGCAACACTGTTTAAAACATATCGAGTAAAAATACAAACCATTGTTTTATGTCCAATTTTATTCTTTTTTTTTTTTTTAAATTCTGGTATAACTAATTTAGCTAGACACCCCCCACATTTTAAGATATCCCAAGTTAGGTGCATGTTCCTTCCATAATTGACATAATAAAGAATCTATCCTTTTATGTGGAACTCTATTAAAAATTGATTATTTAGAAAGGCAAGTTTCTCCCCACATATTAGAAGCTAATTAACATGACATTCATCATATCTTTAAGTGTTCTATTTTTCCTTTCTAACTAATTTTCAACCTTAGTTTTATTTAATAAACATTTCTTCCGCTTCATCTTTTAAAGGCAATGAGATAGATTTGATTATATCTAGAATTATCATCATTGTTCACCATCTTTGCCACATGAACCAAATAATCATAAAATAATAGAATATAAAAATAGAAGAAAGACTACGTTAGGCTTAGGAAACACAATCCATATAAATGCTCAATTATTTATCATTAACCTTTCTGCTCATAAGATGTGAATTTAGGTAATAATTCAATTAAATTACTAAAACCTAAATCACCCCACTAGGAACAAGGGTACAAGTGTTATTTCAACATGGTAATTTAATTCCAAGCACCAACAATTAATATTTCAAAAATATTAACACAGGAATTAAATGACAGACAATATTACTCAATTAATATTCCAAGTATGCTATAAACACATTAAAATTTTTCCATAAAATTTACAACAGTATCTTATCATCACCAAAGGTTACTGTAAATTTCTGAAATTTTTCTGAAGATTATGCAAATTATCACAATTAATTAACTATTGCATAATTAAATTAAAGATTAACTAAAATTATCCAAATATATTAATTTTCCAAAACAAAAAATGTACAGATTATAATCCACACAGTATTAGTTGATTTGGAATTTTTATGCTATACATTTCCATGTAACTGCTCTCCAATTCGAGAGGTTAATAATGTACGTAAGTGATGATATTGAGCAACTTGAGATGGGTCTCCAACAAAATCAATGACTAGATTTGAAAACTTTATATGAATGAATTCCATATTAACTTTTATCATTGAATTAAAGCCACCATCATTCATGGAAACCATAAGGATTCTAACAGTATGCATATCATATCAAAACACATATATTCTTACTCTTTATTAGCCTCCTAAAAGGCAATTTTAATGATTCTCAAATCCACTTTATTTGCCAAATGAAGTTTTGAATTGTTTATAAATCAAGTCTCTCAGTGACCTAAGGAAATCAATTCAAGGGTGAAACAGATCTTTGCAATTGGCAGAGCAAATACCTGTAATCTAAATCAAAGATAATTTACTCGACACTTGACTCTAATGTGGGAAGATATGTTGGGCTCTACAGGCAAGTGCTAAGATAGTTAAAAGGTGCAATGCAACTTCTATGCAATAGAACGACAAACAAAAATAACCAGGGGACAAATAAATTCACCCATTATATACAGAATCTTAGGTGCTCATTGAAATGTTGTTCAGGGTGAAATTTAAACAAGAAAATCATTCCAGCATATAGCTAAAACAAAACAAATTCAACCAGCTTCCCAGTGAGTGAGATCATAGTCATGAATCATTAATTTATACTTTACATGCTTGAGGAGCATGAAACATGAATAAGCCTTGATTAATTATTTAAAACAATCCTTGGGAATCATATATCAAAGTGAAATGTTGTTCCTACTCGGACCTGCTGTAAGACCCCGAAATTTTTTTAAATAAAAAGGAATTTCCTTTATAGTAAGGGTGGATTTGATTAATGGGGTTAGTTATGGGTAAAATGCGCAAATATTTCAAAATAAGCAAGTGGTTATAAAATATTCATTGTTGTCAGGGAATATTCGTTTGGTCGTGGAATATTCGTGCTTGTCGCTTCAGAATATTAAATACAACGGCGCTTGACCATGTGTGGGCCCCATGAAAGCGATTGGATGAAGAAAGCGACAAATATAAGTTGGTTAAAAATAACGAGCGTAGTTGTTCTGAGTTAAGACCATTGGAATACCCGGTGGTTAAAATACGAGAATACGCGCGTGGTCAGACGATAGCAGCACCGGTATTGCAAGTATTGTTGAATTATTGATCCTTACGTAAGAAAGGCACTACTCAATAATTTTCCTGATGAGTTCTTATTCAATATTTTATTTTATTGATTCAATAATTGCTGCGTTGATATTTTATATTATTGTTGTTCAATAATTGTCCTTTGCATTATCTCCATTATCGGATCAATAATTCATATTATTTAAATAATATTATTAGATAGCATTATTGGCAATGTCTAGAAAGTTACATCAAGGAGAGGTTTGGTCACCTAATTTGCGGCTTGAAGAAGAGAGAAATCCTTATTGGAAAGCCCTCTTTCTGAGAAGCGGCTGGTCATCATAATTGTGATTACGTAATATTATTTGTGAATAATTAATTATTGATTCATATGATAAAGAAATATTTATTTTATGTGGATATAAATGATGGATTTATTTATGTGGTTATAAATGAAAAAATTAATGTTGAGGTGTTTTATCAATTATTTTATCGGATGGAGGTATTAAAAATCAAATCGGTATTTTTACGATATATTGCGTGAGTTATAAATTTTAATCCGACCGTTGGATCTTTGTAATTTTGGATATGTTATACATACATAAGTTGAGTATATGTCCACAAATTTTGAACCGTTAAAATGAGCGAATGATTTGTTATGAATTTTAAGAGGTGGTGATTCAAAAATTAGGTTTATAATTGATTTTGGTGGAAAATTCTAGAATTGAGTGGGCCCCACTTGTGGTTGGTGAAGAAATATGCTGAATTTTATTTCAAATGTGGTGGGTGGGAATAGTAGCGAGTAAAGCCATCGGGTTGCGAGTTAAGTGCCTTGCGTGTCTAACTAACAATTTCCTATAAATAGAGGGCTAAGTTAGAATTGAAAATCACACCGAAACAAGTTTTCTTTTCTCTAGATTATTGAATCGTATTTTTGTGAGTATTTTGATATTTTGAGAGTTGCTATTCAAGACAAGTTTACATCAAGACTATATCAAGAAATTCATCGGAAATACGGTTATTTTGAGGTAAGGGATGTTATTTTCTTCTCGGATGATATTATTTCTTCAATATCATTATCTTTGAAATATTAGTTGGAACTTTTATCAAATCAAACTTTTTCATGTCGGGTTCTTATTCATGAGTTACTATTCACGAGTTACTATTCATGAGTTACTATTCATGAGTTCTTATTCACGAAAGTACTATTCATGAAGCGTGAAAATGTTTTTTTGTGGAATTTCTATCTTTTGGTGTCTGAGATTACTTATTCACGATACTCTGGACTATTAGCGATATCTGACACTATTCATCGAAAAATAAAATTTCTTCTTTTCGTCCAAAATATCTATTCTGGATACTAGCTTTGATTGTATCCATGTTTTGATCATTCTTGAATTTTACACCACTATGATTATTTTTGAGGTATTTTTGGACGTGGATAAAACCAAGTACGAATCCTTAATCCTTGTCATTTTGTTTCACTAGATTCGTTTCTTTAAAAATATTTTTCATCATCCTCAGTCTTAAATGATGATATTATTGAATATCTTTGGCCTGTAGTGCAAAGATGAATGATTTCTAAAGAATATCTTTGGCCTTGTAGTGCAAAAGATGAGCAGTGTTTAAATGAACATACGACCGATCGATGAATATCTTTGGCCTTTAGTGCAAAAGATGAACAGTGTTTAAATGAACATGACCGGTCGATGAATATCTTTGGCCTTTAGTGCAAAGATGAGCAGTGTTGAGATGAACATGACCGATCGATGAATATCTTTGGCTGTAGTGCAAAGATGAATATTTGATTTGAGATGAATATTGATTGATGTTACGAGGATAAAATATTGATGATGGATTGTTAAATTCATAGATTATAGTAGATTTCATTTCTACGTAACTCTTCTATGAATTATTATTTCACCGCAAATATTGATTTGAAACTTGTTGTCTATTGTATTCTATCAGATTTTTCCCTGTTGAAGACTAACGATAATTTGTTCTATATTATCTTAGTCATAACATTCTTTACTGGGCTAGTTGAGCTCACCCTTTTCCTTTTTGTTCCATTCTTCTTCTCAGGAGGCGAGAATGTAGCGAGTACTAGTCGGGGTATGGAATGAAGGTTCTAGAGAGAGTTGTTTAGTAGTCCTCACCATTTTTGTAAAATAATGTATCAATAAATGTGATGAGGATTTATTTGAGTATAGATATTGTCTAGAAGATAATATTTGTATTCAAACTCACAGTTTTACTGTTGTAATAATAAAGTTGTAGTTGTTTCTGTACCATGTATTTGGCGACTCAGAATGGGTTGGATGGAATGGACCTATTTTGGGGTCGTCACAGTTGGTATCAGAGCTTAGGGATGTGATCTTTGGCGGAGATCGGGGAATAGAACTAGGAGGGGAGAGACGAGTAAATCCTTCGCTAGTGTGTCCTACCTAAGCTTATTTGTTAGTTGGTCAGTATATAGGGATATTATGTGATATATTGATTTCCTTAATTAACCCTTGTTTTATGACAGTAATTGAGAATGTCGATCGAGAATATTATGATGGAGGAAATGAGACCGCGGAGACGCTTGTACTCACCAACGAGGAGAACGCAACAGTGGCAATGTTTCTCCCTGTGAACAACACCTGCGAAAGCGAGATGATGAAGCGAGGGATGTTTAGAAGCTTTTTGCAGTTCATGCAAAATCGGACGAGGAGACTCGTGTTCAAAATCTGAGGAGAAATGATAGCAATTCACGGGTGGTCACAACAAGCAGTTCAAAGAGTTGGGACCACCGAATGCGGGGAAAGCAGATCCGATTATGGCGGAAACATGGGTCAAGCAAATTACCAAGATATTCGATGTCTTGGGATGCGGAGAACAGAAAGTTCCATTCGCTACTTTTATGTTCCGTGGCGAGGCGATTCATTGGTGGGAATCGTAGGCGTACCCATCCATTGCACTTTCAAGATGTCTTGGGAGACGTTTGAAACTATTTAATGACAAATACTTTCACGAAAGTGTTCGTCATATGAAGGAAGTGGAGTTTATTAGGATGAGCGAGAATAACATGGCGGTATCCCAAAGACGAGGTGAAGTTCATGCGGAGTTATCCGGTTTGCACCTCATTTGGTGGAGAATGAGGAACGATGACGCGGATGTTTCGAGAGGTTTGAAACCCAGCATACGTCGATTATCTCATTTCTCATAAATTTTCTCTATTCAGATGTTGTCAATGAGCTCGGTTGTTAGAAGCGAGATAACGAGATACGTTCAACCGAGGGGACCATAACCAGGATCATATCACAGAAGATAGCGGTCATCGAATAACGATAGCCAGTGAAGAAAGAAGAATACGGACAAAGGCGGTAACCACTGGTGGTAATCATGGCCATGAAAATAGAAGAAGCGAGTCGGGAGGAGATTTTAAAAAGAGGAGATTTAACAACGACTATGTGAAGACAGCAATCTTGGTAGCAATCTGGTTCCAAGGAGAGAAAACCATCGGTCGTATGTTACAAAATGGGAAAGAGGGACATATCACCAAACCGCCCACAATAGTTTAAGGTATGCTATAATTGTGGAAAAGAAGGACATATCGCTCGAGATTATGCGATCGAAACCCGATCCAGTGGAAATGTTGACTCAAAAGGATGTCCAAGAAAAGTCAAAGTCAATGATTTACGGAAGGCGTTTGTCGTGGATGGGGTCAAAATGCGAGGAACCCGAACGAAGTTTAGCAGGTTAGTTAATTATAAATTCTTGCGAAGTTTATACCTTACTAGATCTGGGTTCTACCCATTCTTTTATCTCTCTTGCTTGCGCTCAACGTTTGAACTTGACTACGGAGAAATTAGACTTTGACCTATTTATGGAGACTCCGTTAGGAGAAACTTTCATTACATCCGTTGTTTAAAAATCTTGCTTGATTCAGGTTGGCACTATCACATTACCTGTTAACCTTATTTCTATAGAGATATTTGCTTTTGATGTGATTTTAAGGTTAACTACTCATCATGCCAAATTAATTGCTTTTGTAAGGTTGTTAGTTTTCATATTCCTAAGCAACTTGTTATTCGAATTCAAGCAATCAAACCATTGTAGTCAAAAATTTTCATATCAAGCCATGAAGTCATTTGTTTATTACGGATGTCAAGTTTTCTTAGTCCATGTTATGGATTTGAATAAAGACACGTCAGATTTGAATAATATTCTTGTTGTTATTGATTTTTCCTGACGTGTTTCCTGAAGAATTTCTTGGCTTACTCCCAAAGCGATATTAAATTTTGTATCGACTTTGAACCCAGACAAAACTCATTTCTAAAATCTCATATCGAATGGCTCTATTGAACTTCGTGGAGTTAAAAATTCAACTATAGAATTTGGTACCGAGCCTTTATCTTGTGACTTCCTTTGTGGAATGCAATCAAGAGAGACTCTCTGTAGGGGACGTCATATTCGTGCGATAGTAAACTGATAGGTGTCATTGTGACGTGCTATCCAAGATTGGGATATGAGTCGCAGTTGAGAACAACCTAAGTCGGTAATCGAAATACGTAGCTTTCTAGGCTTAGTTGGTTATTATCGGAGATTCGTTGAAGGATATTCTCGAATCGCTATTCCATTAACGTAGCTGACTCATAGAGATACAAAATTCAAATGGAGCAAGGAATGTGGGAAGAGCTTCGAAGAACTCAAGAGGAGACTCATTTCAGCACATGTTCTGACCATGCCATCCTGGAAAAGCGAACGTGGTAGCTGACGTGTTGAGTAGAAGATCGTATACAAGTACGAGTACGATATTGTCAAAGACTCATTTCGTATAATATACAAATAATAGAGATGGAGATGAAAACTCTAGGTACTCACGTGATGATATCTGAGCACGTGATGATATACGAGTATAATCGACTTTAATCGATAAAGTTAAAAACATTCAAGCTACACACCGGGTGATGAATTTGAAGAAGGAGGTGCAAGAAGTTGTTATTTTAAAAGCGAGAGAATCGGTGAGGTGAGGAAAGCTCAAACCTTCGATTTATTAATCCGTTGAAATTCTCGATCGAATAGGAGCGTGGCCTATAGACTCGCTTTTACCGCCAAGTATGACGGCGTGTTCATAACGTTTTTCACGATCGATGTTACGTAAATATGTGGACGACCGAACTACGTCATTGAGTTAGAAACCGGACGAGATAGTCGAAGACTTAACGACGAGGAGGTACTGTCAAGATATTGGATAGGAAAGAACATGTCCCATGTACAGGAGGTTATACCACAAGTTAAAGTTTTTGGAGAAACCATGCTTTATTGAGAAAATGACCGGGAGTTGGAAGCGAAATGAAAGCGAGGTATTCTCATCTTTTCAAACACCAGTACGCACGTCAATTTCGAGGACGAAATTTCATAAGGAGGGAGGTTGTAAGAGACCGAAATTTTTTAAATAAAAGGAATTTCCTTTATAGTAAGGGTGGATTTGATTAATGTGGTTAGTTATGGGTAAAATGCATAAATATTTCAAAATAAGCAAGTGGTTATAAAATATTCATTGTTGTCGGGGAATATTCGTTTGGTCGTGGAATATTCAAATCTTTGTCGGAGAATATTAAATTTACTGGTAGCGACCATGCCATGTGGGCCCCATAACGGAAAGCGATTGGATGAAGAAAACGACAAATATAAGTTGGTTAAAAATAACGCAGTAGTTGTTACCAATTAAGACATTGGAATACCGGTGGTTAAAATACGTGAATCTGGCGTGGTTTGCAAGAAAGCACACGGTATTGCACGCAGTATTGTTGAATTATTGATCCTTACGTAAGAAGGCACTACTCAATAATTTTCACATGAATTCTTATTCAATATTTTATTTTATTGATTCAATAATTGCTGCGTTGATATTTTATATTATTGTTGTTCAATAATTGTCACTGCACATTATCTCCATTATCAGATCAATAATTCATATTATTTAAATAATATTATTAGATAGCATTATTGGCAATGTCTAGAAAGTTACGTCGAGGAGAGGTTTGGTCACCTAATCAAGGCGCCAAGAAGGAGAAATCCTTATTGGAAAGCCCCCTCTTTCCTGGGAACGGCCTGGTTGTCATAATTGTGATTCTGTAATATTATTTGTGAATAATTAATTATTGATTCATATGATAAAGAAATATTTATTTTATGTGGATATAAATGATGGATTTATTTATGTGGTTATAAATGAAGAAATTAATGTTGAGGTGTTTTATCAGTATTTTATCGGATAGAGGTATTAAAAATCAAATCAGTATTTTTACGATATATTGCGTGAGTTATAAATTTTAATCCGACCGTTGGATCGTTGTAATTTTTGGATATGTTATACATACATAAGTTGAGTATATGTCCATAAATTTTAAACCGTTAAAAATGAACGAATGATTTGTTATGAATTTTAAGAGGTGACTGATTCGGAAATTAGGTTTATAATTGATTTTGGTGGAAAATTCTAGAATTGAGTGGGCCCCACTTGTGGTTGGTGAAGAAATGTGCTGAATTTTATTTCAAATGTGGTGGGTGGGAATAGTAGCGAGTAAAGCCACCTGGGTTGCGGAGTTAAGTCCGCCTTTGCGTCTCTTAACAATTTCCTATAAATAGAGGGCTAAGTTAGAATTGAAAATCACACCGAAACAAGTTTTCTTTTTCTCTCTAGATTATTGAGCGTATTTTTGTGAGTATTTTGATATTTTGAGAGTCTTTATTCAAAGTGCAAGTTTCATCAAGACTATATCCGAAATTCAAATGTAAAGTACGGTTATTTTGAGGTAAGGATGTTATTTTCTTCTCGGATGATATTATTTCTTCAATATCATTATCTTTGAAATATTGGTTGGAACTTTTATCAAATTTGGAACTTTTTCATGCTCTGGGGTTACTATTCATGAGTTACTATTCACGAGTTCTATTCATGAGTTCTTATTCACGAGTTCTTATTCATGAGTTCTTATTCACGAGTACTATTCATAGGCGTGAAAATATTTTTTTTGTGGAATTTCTATCTTTTGGTGTTGAGTTCTTATTCACGATATCGGACTATTCACGATACTGCACTATTCATCGAAAAATAAAATTTCTTCTTTTCGTCAAAATATCTATTCGGATACTAGCTTTGATTGTATCCATGTTTTGATCATTCTTGAATTTTACACCACTATGATTATTTTTGAGGTATTTTGGACGTGGATAAAACCAAGTACTGAATCCTTAATTCTTGTCATTTTGTTTCTTTGGATTCATTTCTTTAAAAATATTTTTCATCATCCTCGGTCTTAAATGATGATATTATTGAATATCTTTGGCCAGTAGTAGCAAAGATGAATGATTTCGAAGAATATCTTTGGCTCAGTAGTGCAAAGATGAGCAGTGTTTAAATGAACATAACGACCGATCGATGAATATCTTTGGCCTTTAGTGCAAAAGATGAGCAGTGTTTAAATGAACACGACCGATCGATGAATATCTTTGGCCTTTAGTGCAAAGATGAGCAGTGTTGAGATGAACACACCGATCGATGAATATCTTTGGCACGTAGTGCAAAGATGAATATTTGATTTGAGATGAATATTGATTGATGTTACTGAGGATAAAATATTGATGATGGATTTGTTAAATTCATAGATTATAGTAGATTTCATTTCTACGTACTCTTCTTACATGAATTATTATTTCATTTGCGAATATTGATTTGAAACTTGTTGTCTATTGTAGATCATCGATTTTTTCCTGTTGAAGACTAACGATAATTTGTTCTATATTATCTTAGTCATAACATTCTTTCTTGGGCTAGTTGAGCTCACCCTTTCTTTTTTGTTCCATTCTTCTTCTCGGGAGGCGAGAATGTAATGCGAGTACTACTAGTCGGGGTATGGAATGAAGGTTCTAGAGAGAGTTGTTTAGTAGTCCTCACCATTTTTGTAAAATAATGTATCAATAAATGTGATGAGGATTTATTTGAGTATAGATATTGTCAGAAGATAATATTTGTATTCAAACTCACGCTTTCTTGTTGTAATAATAAAGTTGTAGTTGTTTCGTACCATGTATTTGGCGACTCGAGAATGGGTTGGATGGAATGGACCTATTTTGGGGTAAATCACGGTTGGTATCAAAGCTTAGGGATATGATCTCTGGCGGAGATCGGGAATAGAACTAGGAGGGAGAGACGAGTAAATCCTTCGCTAGTGTGTCCTACCTAAGCTTATTTGTTAGTTGGTCGATATATAGGGATATTATGTGATATATTGATTTCCTTAATTAACCCTTGTTTTATGATGATGAATGAGAATGTCGAATGAGAATATTAACAGATGGAGGAAATGAGACCGTGGAGACGCTGCAGACTCACCAACGAGGAGAACGCGTAACAGCAGTGGCAAATGTTCCTCCTGTGAACAACACCGAAAGCGAGATGATGAACGAGGGATGTTTAGAAGCTTTTGCAGTTCATGCAAAATCGCGACGAGGAGACTCGTGTTCAAAATCTGAGGAGGAAATGATAGCAATTCACGGGTGGTCACGACCAAGCGATTCAAAGAGTTGGGACCACGAGTGCAGGAAAAGCCGGATCCGATCATGGCGGAAACATGGGTCAAGCAAATTACCAAGATATTCGATGTCTTGGGATGCGGAGGAACAAAAAGTTCCATTCGCTACTTTTATGTTAAAATGGCGAAGCAGACATTGGTGGGAATCGTGAAGCGTACCCATCCATTGCACTCAAAGATGTCTTGGGAGACGTTTGAGAACTATTTAATGACAAATACTTTCACGAAAGTGTTCTGGTCATATGAAGGAAGTGGAGTTTATTAGACCGAGCGAGAATAACATGGCGGTATCCCAAAGACGAGGCAAAGTTCGCATGAGTTATCGAGGTTTGCACCTCATTTGGTGGAGAATGAGGAACGATGACGCGGATGTTTCGAGAGGTTTGAAACCCAGATACGTCAAGATCTCATTTCTCATAAATTTTCTCTCTATTCAGATGTTGTCAAGTGGGGCTCGATTGTTAGAAGCGAGATAACGAAATACGTTCAACCGAGGACCATAACGAGGATCAAACCAAGATAGCGATCATCGAATAACGATACCGGTGAAGAAAGAAGAATACGGACAAAGCGGTAACCAACTCACTCTGGTGGTAATCATGGCCATGAAAATAGAAGAAGCGAGTCGGGAGGAGATTTTAAAAGAGGAGATTTAACAACGATTATATGAAGACGATAATCTTGGTAGCAAGAATCGGTTCCAAGGGAGAAGAAAGACCATCGCATTAGTATGTTACAAATGCTTGAAAGAGGGACATATCCAAAGCGCCACAATAGTTTAAGGTATGCTATAATTGTGGAAAAGAAGGACATATCGCCGAGATTATACGATATCGAAACCCGATCCGGTGAAATGGTGACTCAAAAGGATGTCAAGAAAAGTCAAAGTCAACGATTTACGGAAGAGGCGTTTTTTCGTGGATTCGGTCAAAAATCGAAACCCGAACGAAGTTAGCACGTGTTAGTTAATTATAAATTCTTGCGAAGTTTATACCTTACTAGATATCTGGGGTTCTACCCATTCTTTTATCTCTCTTGCTTGCGCTCAACGTTTGAACTTGACTACGGAGAAATTAGACTTTGACCTATTTATGGAGACTCAGTTAGGAGAAACTTTCATTACATCCGTTGTTTAAAAATCTTGCTTGATTTAGGTTGACTATCACATTACTCGTTAACCTTATTTCTATAGAGATATTTGCTTTTGATGTGATTTTAAGGTTAACTACTCATCATGCCAAATTGATTGCTTTTGTAAGGTTGTTAGTTTTCATATTCCTAAGCAACTTTGTTATTCAATTCAAGCAATCAAACCATTGTAGTCAAAAAAAAATTTCATATCAAGCCATGAAGTCATTCGTTTATTACGGATGTCAAGTTTTCTTAGTCCATGTTATGGATTTGAATAAAAGACGTCGATTTGAATAATATTCTTGTTGTTATTGATTTTTCTGGCGTGTTTTCTCAAGAATTTCTTGGCTTACTCCCAAAGTTCGATATTAAATTTTGTATCGACTTTGAACCCCCAGACAAAACTCATTTCTAAAATCTCATATCGAATGGCTCCTATTGAACTTGTGGAGTTAAAATTCAACTATAAATTTGGTACCGAGCCTTTATCTTGTGACTTCCTTTGTGGAATGCAACGCAAGACTCCTGTAGGGACGTCATATTCGATGCGATAGTAAACCGATAGGTGTCATTGTGACGTCTTATCCAAGATTGGGATATGAGTCACGATTGAGAACAACCTAAGTTTCAGAATCGAAATACGTAGCTTTCTGAAGCTTAGTTGGTTATTATCGGAGATTCGTTGAAGGATATTCTCGAATCGCTATTCCATTAACGTAGCTGACTCATAGAGATACAAAATTCAAATGGAGCAAGGAATGTGGGAAGAGCTTCGAAGAACTCAAGAGGAGACTCATTTCAGCACATGTTCTTCAATTTAGGTTCCTTATTTACATTGTTGTTTATTAATGTGATATTTGATACTTCTGACCGAATTTTTATTAGAATTCTTCAATTGTAAAATTTGTGGGCCTACAAGTAAATTTATGTATTATTTAATTAGTTTCCCAATATTAAAATAAACTAAGTAGCATTGACTTAGTTTTTTTCTACTAAAATAAAATTAAATAAACTAAGTAGTATTTACTTAGTTTTACCACTACTAAATAAAATAAAATAATAACATAAACTAAATTTACATAATATAATATAAGATAGTATAATATAAAAAATAAAATTAAATAACATAAGATAATCAAGATAAAAAAATTAAAAATAAAATAATTTAATTAAAAAAATTAATTATTGGAAAAAAATTAATTTTTTTTTAAAATAAAATAATAACATAAGAAAATTAATATAAAATGAAATGAAATTTAATAAAATAAAAATGATTTAATTAAAATAAAATAAAATAAATTAATGAAATTAAATTATAATAAAATAAATAATATAATATAATATAATAAAAAATAATTAAAGAAAATAAAATAAAACTAAATGAAATAACTTAAATCAGATCTAATAAATAATTAAAATAAATTATAATTAATTAATTAATATAAATAATATAATACAAATAAAATAAATAAGCATTAATAAAAACTTAAAATTAAATAAATTTAAATTTCGTTTTATCGCGTTTCCACTCCTTTTATGTGATTTGATTGCATGATCGCGCTATATACAAACCTAACAGTGACTCAAGTGTATTACGCTCCTAATGTCATAAATAGTATAAGCCCTTGGTATACAGTAGTCGCAACTAAAATATATGCATTTGATGTTTCTAATATGTTTGGGATGGATAATGAGGCGCTATAAGAAGATGTTAGCAATCCAAGCAGGTAGTGCTAAATGATGAAGATGTGGTGACAAATGATGTGGTTGACTTACCTGACGATGAGGATGTCGAGGAAGACGTCGTCGTGAATGACTACGTAGTCGTTGAGGATGATAACGACGACGAAACTAATATCGAAACTGATGATAAGGAAGATACAAAATCTGAGAATGATATATATAAATAATTTACATTCAAATTCATATGCGTTATTTTGGTTATTCCAGTAGTATATTTATGGCTAGACATAACGACGTAAGTCGTCGCGGTGGTAGGCGATTCGGATCGGGAGATACTAGCCATGAGGGAGGTTCGTCTTCTAGAGCTAGTAAGTCGTATGAATTATGATTTAAATATATCCTAACTTGCATTAGTTTATGCTTATTGACTCAGTTTTTTTAATAATTACAGATGCGCCTCGTCGACGACACCGAGGGACTAACCTCGGTATCTTTGGTTGTCCACCGGCAATTCCACTTACAGTCCCGGTGGATGTTGAGCCTGGACAATAAGTGTTAATCCATCATTGCAGTAATAATTTTAAATTTATATAATTTATTGAATGACACAATTAATGTAACAAATATTGTTATATTTTTACCATAGTATAATAGACACCTTACATGTTATCTGCCTGACGCACCTCCCGACCGGGTGCATGCGGTCGGGAGCATGCGCTACAGCCAGTATGCGCTGTACGATGCCTTCTTTATGCAGTTTGTCTTGCGGGAGTTTCACATAAGTTAATAAGTTTATATTAGTTAGTTATATATTAGTATATAGTTATTGACTAAGAAATTAATTGTTCTTAACTTTTATACTTTTGTTATAGACTTATTATAGATATGAGGAGGGCATCTCTCAGGCGACCGTCGACAAGGTGATTATTGCGCATGTTGCTGCCAATTACTTTGGCTGACTGTATGAAATACGACGAAGGGCAGCCCAGGCAGTTAATAACCAGCCCGGAACCACCATCAGAGATCACTATCCCCGCATAGTCTCCGATATAGCATGATAGACTATGTGTGAGCACTAGGATGATGATGACTTCAAGAAGAAGTCTGAACAGGCAAAGAAGAATCCTGGCCAGCTTAGTATAGTACACACGATTGGCTCGCAGTCTTTTCAGGAGGCAAAGTCGATCGGTAAGTGTAATGTATTTAGGTGTTTAGTTATTAAATTCTCACACGAATATTTTATAATCTTTATTAGGCCTTGAGGGGGACCTTGATCCGAGCTCCGACCATGTTAGAGTTCTAGGATAGAGTCCACACGCCTAAGGAGGAGCGTGCTTTGTCTCAGGCAGCATTAGTTATACAGGTAAAACTAATCTTACTTTTTAGTAATCTCAACATTCACTCGTTAATAAAATGATATAATTAACTCACATATACAAAATAAATTTCATGACCGATATCGAAAGCTTCGGGACCAGCGTATAGCTAAGTTGGAGGCTGCTAGTGGGGTTCTGAACTGTTAGATTTCACCATCCTCCTCCTGAGATTGGATTATCTCGGGATGAGGAGCTGAGACTATGGGGTCGCATCTCCGGATTGGCAAGTATCGAGTGTTGGGTCTGCCGAGAATACCCGCATATACACTACCTGTAGATAATATTATTCATTATGTTTCATGAAATTATCATAACTTATCACATAATATAAATTATTATTAGTAATTTTATATATATTTTTTGCGCTTAGCATGACGTCAAAACGCTGTTGGACCATCTAGTCTGGTATTTAGCTTGATGACGAGTTATGAAAGTAGTATGCACACAAGCGCCAATCATGTTTGAAGATATAACATATACTTTGTAGCAATCTTATTCATTTATTAATAAAATAATTATTTAATTAAAGGGTTTTAATTTATCTACATGGTGTTGTTTTATAACATATGATAAACTCATGATTTTGAGCAATACTTTTAGACTCGTGATGGTGATCATGATAATGAGATCTAAATTCTTAGATAGCTCATAAACTAAAATTGTTCCCAATTGTTGGATTACTAAAAATGGGATTAGTGAGTTCGGATAGATTGGTACATTCATTGCTTGTTCATTGGATAAGGATGATTGATCTCATGATCATTTGTGTGGAGACATTAAAGCAAGTATGTAGGTACTTATTGGAGAATAAGTTCACTGAATGTGGCTCATTAAGGAATACTTAATGGAGTTTTACTTGCTTGTCAATAGGAATTTCTGTAGTGATAGTAGTACAAGTGATCCTTAGACTTGAGATCATCATATTATCTTGTGTATGATAAATTATACTTTAACATATTCCTTAAGTCCCATAGGTTATATCAAAGGGTATGCTTAGGTGTAATAAGTTGTACATTGAGATAATGAATGATCAATAAAGAATCTGTCGCTTCCAGTAAAATAAGAGAAATATCCTATGTGATTCGATAAATGACAACCTACTAGTCCTTGGCCAAGGTAAAATGAAATTAGAAAGGAGTTTCTAATTTGTATTATTTGGAGTTGTGCATTTAAAAATCGAAATACATATAATTAAATAAAATAAGAGTTGATAGTAATTCAATGTCTTATATTTAGTTGGGACATTATATGGTGGAAGAATTGAATTATACGATAACTATTTACTCAAAGGTTCTTTTAAGATTAATGTTGAAATCTATATTATCTGAAAAGTCGTTGATCGCTAAGGATGCTTATCCTTATTGTAGAATAAATGTTATTTATTTAAATAAATTAATAGATTAATTTATTTATTTAAATAAGATTAGAATTGTTCTAATTGATTTATTCACAACTGATATAATATGGAGAACCTAAAGGGTCACACTGCAAAAAGGAAGAATATTTATTTAAGAAGCAAATGGCATAATCATAATAATAAGTTAAGTGTATTTAATTTAATTTATGGTGATAGAATAAATTAAATAGCTTAATATTTATAATTTAATATTTTGGAAATATTAAATATAAATTAATAAGAGGAGTCTTATTATTATTATTACTATTATTATTATTTAATTCTTAAAGGAGTTTGAGAATTAATTAATAAAAGTACTCTCATATATTCCTAATAAGATTAGGAGGCTAATTAATTAAAAGAGTTTAATTAATTATTTCTAATAAGATTAGGAGCCTTATTAATTAAAGGAGTTTAATTCATTAAAATAAAACCCAATTCCTTAATTGTTAAGGAGGGTTGACTACATCTATAAATAAGAGGAGTCTTATTATGGGTGGGTGTTGATTTTTTTACAACACAAAATGATAATTCTAAGAGTTGGGAGAATACTGAAATATTCTATGGACATAGAATTAGGGTTTTGTAAAACACCAACCTTCTTGAATACTTGTTCTTCCTTGGTGGATCACCTCAAGAGGCTAAACACTTGGGTGGCTAACGTTGATCAAAGGAAGGAATCAAACCCGGTGGATTCAAGTTGAATGTGAAAAGGAATTGGATGTGAACTCGTACCTGAGGAAGCTTGTTTCTACAAGGGTATGAATCTGATGTCCATCTCTTTTCTATTATTTGATAATTATGCACAAAGTATGATCATAGTAATAGGTTTGTATGAAAATTTTAAATTCTGTTTTATCACGTTTCCACACCTTTATATATGTAATATGATTGCGCTATATACAAACTGTGACGCCCCCAAAATAGGTATACATCACCCATTCTGAGTCACCAAATACATGGTACAAAAACAACTACAACATTATTATTACAATTGTCGTGCAAAATACGACAACACAAATACTGTGAGTTTAAATACAAATATTGTCCTCTTGACAATATCCACACTCAAATAAGTTCTCATTACAATTATTGATACACTATTTTACAAAAATAGTGAGTACTTCTAAAATAACTTTCTAGAACCATCACTCCATACCCCGGCTAGATCCTGTTATATTCTCACCTCCTGAGAAGAAAAATGGAACAAAAAGGAAAAGGGTGAGCTCAAATAGCCCAGTAAAGAATATTATGACTAAGATAAAGAATAACAATTTATCATTAGCCTTCAACAAATCGGATAAAATATAATGGACAATCAGTTTTAGATCAATATTCGCAGCGAAAATAATAATTCATTAGAAGAATTAAGTAGGGAATGAAATTTACTACTATCTATGAATTTAAAAATCCATCATCAATATTTTATCCCTGTAACATCAATCAATATACATCTTGCATCAAATATTCATCTTTGCACTACGGGCCAAAGATATTCATTTGTATCACCAGTTGGACATGTTCATCTCAACACTTGTTTATATTTGCACTACGGGCCAAAGATATTCATCAGGTAATCATTCATCTTTGCACTACAGGCCAAAGATATTCATCAAGTATCATCATTAAAGACTGAGGATGATGAAAAAAAATTTAGAGATTCGTACTTTAGATAATTCAAGTTTAAAAATACTCCATAATAAACCATAATGGAGTAAAATTCAAGAATGAAAATCAAAACATGGATACAATCAAAGATAGTAACCATAATAGACATCTGGGACAAAGAAGAGAAAATTTTATTTTTTGGTGAATAGTGTCGTATACGTGAATAGTGCCGTATATGTGAATAGTAACCCCGACACAAAAAGGTAGAAATTCCACAATAGAATTCATATCAATATTTCAACATAATGATATTGAAGAAAATAATATCATTTACGAAGAAAATAACATCCCTTACCTCAAAAGAACAGTATTTCTGAATGGAATATCGGATATGATGCTGAAGGAAACTTGCACTAAATAGCAACTCTCAAAGTATCTAAATACTCACAAAATACGCTCGATAATATATAGAGAGAGAAAGAAAAAAACTTGTTTCTGGTGTGATTTTCAATTCTAACTAAGCACTCTATTTATAGGAAAATGCTAGAACGCCAAAGCAGACTAAATTAATAAAATAATAATAATATTATTATTATTTTTCTACGCATGCCAAAACCAACCAGCACTCCACCTTTGAACAAAATTTTCAGAACATGTTTTCACAAAAAACAAAAGTGGGTCCCACCCATAATTTTAATAAGAACATTTAAGTTCCGAAACTTCAATAGCCCTTTTATCAGAAAAATACAAATTTTATGTCCATTCCATAGGAAATTAAATTCTCTACAACTTTGTAGCTTTAAATTTTTCCAAATTCCAAATGAAAAATGCCCGAAATCCACATACGGACGATTTTTAATACCTCCATTTTGACAAAATACCGATAAAATACCTCAACATTAATTCCTTCATTTATATCCACGTAAAATAAATATTTTTCTATCCATCATTTATGTCCACATAAAATAAATATTTCCTTATCATATAAATCAATAATTAATTATTCACAAATAATATTACAGAATCATAATTATGACAACCGTGTCATTCCCGAGAAGAGGGGCTTTCGATAAGGATTTCTCTTTACCCGGTAGCTTGATTAGGTGACCAAACTCCTTTCTTAGACAGAACTTCCTTAGACATTACCAATAATGCTATCTAATAATATTATTCAAATAATATGAATTATTGATCTGATAATGGAAAATACTATGCAATGACAATTATTGAAACAACAATAATATAAAATATCAACGCAACAATTATTGAATTAATAAAATAAAATATTGAACAGTAATTACTGTAACAATTATTGAGTAGTGCTTTCTTACGTAAGAATCAATAATTCAAAATATTGTGCAATATCGTGTGCTACTATGCAACCACGCGTATCACTGTATTTTAACCACCAAGTAAT
The DNA here is from genome assembly GCA_020205615.1 of Panax quinquefolius. Lineage (NCBI taxonomy): Eukaryota > Viridiplantae > Streptophyta > Magnoliopsida > Apiales > Araliaceae > Panax > Panax quinquefolius. Next base: position 29,021,921 of record CM035155.1, read on the forward strand.
CCAACAGTGTTAACGGTAATAATTACGCCATTATTTATAAAAATTCAAACTTGTCGTTTTCTTCATCCGACCATTTTTCATTATGGGGCCCACAAATGGCTGCGCTGTCGTACGAATATTCCCCGACAGCAAGAATATTCCATAACCAAACGAATATTCCCCGACAAAATGAATATTTTATAACCACTTGCTTATTTTGAAAAATTTGCACATTTCACTCGTAACCAAAGCACTATATCAAATTAACTCCATATTATTTCAAGATAATGAATAGAGGAAATTTAATTTTCTTTATAATAAGTTGGGGTCTTACAACCTCCTCTCCTTATGAATTTTCGTCCTCGAAATTGACGTACGTACCTGGTGTTTCGAAAAGGTAAGGGTACCTCTGTGACGCCCCCAAAATTAGGTATACATCACCCATCTTGGGTAGTCAGATACATGGTACATAATTTAAATACAACTTACTAATATAATATAAGTAGGTACAATACGACATAAGCGTGAGTTTGAATACAATATTGTCTACTAGAGATCATACAAACTCAAAAGAAGTCCTCATTACAATTATTATCACATTATTTCACGTAATAGTGAGGACTACTAATGCTATCCTCCGGACCATTACTCCATTCCCGACTCGTCCCGGCTATATTCTCATTTCTCAGAGAGAACGGTGAAAGAAAAGGTGAGCTCAACTAGCTCAAGAAGAAATATTATGACTAAGATAATGCGAATAAATTATCATTAGACTACTGTGATGTTAAACCGATAAAATATAATGAACATCAAGTTTAACTACAGTGGAACCAACAATCCATTAAAAAGTCAAGTAGAAAATAAAATCTACTATCTTTTATGATTTTAAAGGTTTTTCATCACTTTATTATAATTTGAGACTCACTTTAATAAATATTCACATCATCGAATCAATTACGCACTACTGACTGAGGATATTCTTTAGTATCACGACCACAATTATTCATGCGCTACGGGCCAAGAATATTTGTGTATTCATTAATGGTCATGATCATGAAAGTAATATGCACACAAGCCAATCATGTTTGATGATAAAGCATATACTTTGTAACAATCTTATTCATTTATTAATAAAAAGTATTAATTTATTAAAGACTTTTAAATTATCTACATGATCTTTGTTTTATAATATGTGATAAACCCATAGTTTTAAGCAATGCTTTTAGAATAATGATGATGATCATTCTAATGAGATCTAAATTCTTAGAAAGCTTAAAACTAAAATAGTTCCCAATCATTGGATTACTAAATTGGGATTAGTGAATCCGGATAGATTGGTACATCGTGCTTGCTTCATTGGATGAGGATGATTGATCTCATGATCATTTGTGTGGAGACACTAAAGCAAGTATGTAGGTGCTTATTAGAGAATAAGTACCTTTGAGCATTGGCTCGCTAAGGAATACCTAATGGAGTTTTATTTGCTGTCAATAGGAATTCTCTGTAGTGATAGTAAGACAAGTAATCCTTGGACTTGAGATCATCATAGTATCTTGTGTATGATGAGTTATACTTTGACTTATTCCTTAAGACCCTTAGGGTATATCAAAGGGTATGCTTGGGTATAATAAGTTGTACATGGAGATAATGTATGATCGATAAAGAATCTACCACTTCTAATAAAGAAGAGAAATATCCTATGTGATTCGATAAATGACAACCCAGTAGTCCTTGGCGAAGCGAGAATGAAATTAGAAAGGAGTTTCTAATTTGCATTATTTTGAGTTGTGCATTTAAGGATCGAAATACATATAATTAAATAAAATAAGACTTGTGGTAATTCCATGTCTTATATTTAATTGGGACATTGTATGGTGGAAGGATTGAATATGCACGGTAACTATTTACTCAAAGGTTCTTTAATGATTAATGTTGAAATCTATATTATACGGAAAGTCGTTGATCATTGGGGGAGGCTTATCCTATTGTGGAATAAATATTATTTAAATAAATTAATTGTTTAATTTATTTATTTAAATAAGATTAGAATTATTCTAATTGATTTATTCTGTTAGGTTTAATATGGAGAACCTAAAGGGTCACACCATAAAAGGAAGAATAATTATTTAAGAAGTTAATGGCATAATCGTAATAATATGTTATGTATATTTAATTTAATCTATGGTGATAGAATAAATTAAATAGCTTAATATTTATTATTTAATATTTTAGAAATATTAAATATAAATTAATAAGAGAGTCTTATTAATATTATTACAATTATTATTATTTTAATTTCTAAAAGAGTTTAGGAATTAATTTAATATAAGTACTCTCATTTATTCCTAATAAGATTAGGAGGTTAAATTAATTAAAGGAGTTTAATTAATTATCCCTAATAAGATTAGGGAGCCTAATTAATTAAAAGAATTTAATTAATTAAATAAAACCCAATTTCTTAATTGTTAACTGGGTTGCCCACATCGATAAATAAGAGAGTCTTATTATGGGTGGTAGGGGTTGTTGACTTTTTCAACATCTGACATAATTCCAATTGTTGGGAGAGTACACCCTTCTATAGAGATAGAAAACTAGGGTTTGAGCAATACCCTTCTTCTTGAATTCTATTCTTTCTTGGTGGATCACCTCTAGAGGCCAAACATATGGGTATTAACGTTGATCAAAGGAAGGAACCAAACCGGTGGATTCAAGTTGAGCGCGAAAAGGATTGGAGGTGAACTTGTACTGAGGAAGCTCGATCTGAGGGTATGATTTTATTCTTTATCTTTTTGTTTAATTAATAATTGTGCATAAAGGATGATCCAAGGGTTTATGGTTTGTAAATTTTTAAACTACGATTTTACACGCTTAAGCACTTTTTATGCAATTTGATTGCTGCATGAATATTACAAACCTAACGATTGGCATCGAGCCAAATCTTTATGCGAATTATTAATTATTTTAATTTGATATATAAATTGATATGTGTTTAGAACAATTTAATTGGGCATAATTTTATTGTATAAAATTTAAATAAAAAAAAATAAAATAAAAAAAAAAAAAAAATGTGATTTTCTTGCCCTGAAGTCTTGAAGTTAATTTTTTTTTAAAAGATCCTGCTAATGTTTTTTTAAAAAACTTGCCTCGATTTAAAAGTCTTTGCTTTTTACCAATTATTAGCTAATCATTAGCCATGATTTAGCGCCCTTGTCATCATCAGCCAATCATGCAAGGAATTTTGTTATACACGGAAAACAAGGAACAGATTAATCATTATCAATCATTGCATGAACATGATAATCTAATGATTATATAATGATTACATATATATATATATATATATATATATATATATTTAAATCAAGAAATCAATTTACGCCATTTTTTTTTGAAAAGGTAATATATAATATATATATATATATGAAATATATATACGGGTTTTACATATATATATATATATAATAGTTATATATATATTATTATTAATTATTTTATAATTAAAATAAAAGTTTATTTTAATTTTAAAATAAAAAGTTTATTTTAATATTAAAATAAAAGGTTTATTTTAATTTTAAAATTAGAATTTCATCTTTAACTAATTAGAGTTGGAATTGGATTCCATGATAACTAATTGGAGTTGAAATTGTATTCCATCTTTCCTTAAATAAAGGAGTTTATTTAGATATGAAATAGGATTTCATATTATTCAAAATAAAAGAGTTTATTTGTGAATAGGAAAGAGAATCCTAATTTCCTTAAATAAAGGAGTTTATTTAAATATGAAATAAGATTTCATATTATTCAAAATAAAGGAGTTTATTTGTGAATAGGAAATAAAATCAAGTGTTTCCTTAAATAAAGGAGTTTATTTAAATATGAAATAAGATTTCATATTATTCAAAATAAAGGAGTTTATTTGTGAATAGGAAAGAATATCAAGTGTTTCCTTTAATATTTATTTTTTATACATAGAATTGGATTCAATAATTAATTAAAATAAAAGAGTTTATTTTAATTAAAGATTTTTATTTTTATTACATGGAATTGGATTCCATAATTAATTAAAATAAAGGAGTTTATTTTGATTAAAATTTTGATTAAAATAAAATAGTTTATTTTATTCAAAATTGGATAAATTAAAATAAAATAGTTTTATTTTGATTTAAATTTGGATTTAAATAAAGGAGTTTATTTTTATTCAAAATTAGATTTTATCTAACTAAATTTGCCCATTAAATGATATCAATATATATATTAAATATTTATTCTTCATAAGATGAATGTTATTTATTGATGCGTATGGTGATGTGTATGATAATAAATGGGATTGATTATGGACTATTGACCCGATGTGATTGGATTTTATTTTAGTTGGATGCATGAATGTATGGGTTTTTATTAAATGGGGTCTGCGTACCTCGTCTTCTCTAATTTTTCTTAATGTAAATTCTATCTCTCTCCTATGTACTTCCCTTATATCTAGCGATCAAGGTTTCTATTTATTTTAAATAGTTTTGTAATAGGAATAATTAGAATTATTTTGAAAAATTGGAGATCAAGGAACAAGGAGGCGCTTGAAGACCCGTTTGTAATGGAGCAGGGTTTAAATGTAATAGTTATATTTAAATATTATTTCTTGCACCCTAAGGTTTGACCTTTTGGTTCACTTGGTGGCTCTAGTGAACAAACTAGAATAAAAGTCCATAATCAATCCGGGTAGAATATAGTATTCTATATGTGCATGCATTATACTATATATATTATATATTATGCAAACATGCTCGCATGTTCATTAATATAATGACGTATTTTATATATATATAAAAATGCGCTAAACAAGATGAGACAAATTAATAACAAACCCCTCAATTTTTATATTAAGTCTAAGCGTTCAAAGATATTTGGAATATCGAGCATTAAGCCTTCTAGCATGATAAAATTAATAGAGTATTAAATATTTAATATGAGTTTGTTGTGTCACCACAAGGCAAGTATTAAGTATTTAAGATGTTAATTTATCACATTTGATGCTTATAAAGAAACTTGAACAATATTATTTTGTTGTGTCACCACAAGGATGATATTTTTCTTTTTGAATATATGGAGTGCTAGAGTCGGACTTAACTTGGATAATTTTGATTCGGATGTGCCACCACTTGATCAAAATAATCTAAGAGGCAAAATACAAGGAGTTGCATAGTTGATGTAATTGACAAAAAGTTGTCTACCTATTTATTTATATATAGTTTGTTGTGTCACCACAAGGCTATATACATTTGAAATGGGATCCTTATTCTCACTAGCAAATCTTTAATTAGATTTTCTTAGAACTATATAAGTGAGGTAATATATTTTGAAGAAAATAGTGGGAGATACCAATTTAAAAGCGAGACCTAATTTATTTTGGTAATTAATAATAGAATGTATGTTAAAATGTTGTTAATTACAAATTCATTTCTGAGAATTTTACAATGTCTAAATTACTATCACTGCGAAGCATATTAGATGCTAAATGCTTAGGACCTAATTAAGCGGATTGGTTAAGGAATTTGAGAATAGTTCTGCATTTGAAAAGCTATTTTATGTCCTCATATCGCCTATCCTGCAATGGTTGCAGAACAATGCCTCGAGGAAGAGATTGCTACTTTTAGAAAGTGGCAAGATGATGCCTGATTGGCTCGATGCATCATGCTCGTATCCATGAGTAACAAGCTTGACGTCACACTGAAACTATGGATACTTCTACTATTATACTCCCGCACGTCAAGTAGTTGATGGTGAGGAAAGTGGACCGATAGATATCGAGATATCTAAAGAGCTCTTAGATCTAGAATGATAGATGACACTCTGATGCAGATAAAAGTCCTTAACATTATCAATTTGATTGATCGATTAGGACAACTGGTTTTGTCATGGATGGAGAGTTGAGCAAGATTTGATCTTGCACTCACTCCGGACTCCTTTCACAATTGTTGTGAATTTTTCATATGAACAAGCTAGATATCGACCCTTTGATTTGCTTAATATGTTGAAAATGTTGAGAGTGATTATCCAACCAAGAAAAACCAAGTCTTCTTGGTAGGGGCCAAAGGATCTTCGAAAAGAAGAACGATTCAAAAGAAGGTAAATAGAAAGGCGTAAACAAAGGATAATAAGAACAAAAGCGTCATCGATAGCAAAGGAGTTTGCTTCTTCGCAATAAGCACGGACCTTTGGAAAGAAAGCTGCGAGAAGTATCTTGCAGAGGCTAACCAAAGAAGCTTAGTGAAGTTTCGGTTATAAATACAAATTTGTTCATGATTTAAAATAAAATTTTCTTTAAGTCAAGGTTCTACTTGGGTATTGGATACCGATTTTGGTTATCATAAATATAGATTTATGAAGGGACCAAGCAAAAGTAGAAAGCTAAACAAATATAAGTAATTCTATGTGTGGAAAATGAAGCAAAGGTTGCCGCATTAACTATAGAAACTTATAGTTTAGCAATACCTACGAGAAAATCTATTAAGTTAATAAGTTGTTATTGTATTCAGATTCTTCTTAAAATATTATTTCCATTTTATTGTTGGACAATGAAATCTTTGGTATTATATTTAAGAACAATTGTTGTTCTATTTATAATAATAATGTTTTGTATAGAACTGGAATATTACTTAATAAATTTTGTATACTTGACTTACATGAAAATAATTTTGCAAATTGAACAAACTAGTATAAGAAAAGGAGATGATCATTCAAAGAGTTGAATGTGTGTATTTGCTGAAATACAAGTATAAATTATTTGAAAGGTTCAAAGAATTCAGAAATGAAACAAATAGGCAAAGTATTAAGATTCTTTGATTAGATCAAAGAATAAATACTTGTGCAATAAGTTTCTAGATCATCTCAAATGGTTTTTTCGATAATGGACACATCTCGATATGCAATAATTGATTGATGTATCTGAATGAAAAATCGTACCTTGTTGGACATAGTGCGGTCCATAATGATTTTACCGACATTCCGAGTATTCTTACGGGATAATGTCCTAGAAATGGGGCAGATATCTCGAAAATGGTAACCTCAAAATCCATTTAAGACTCCATAAAAGTTATGGACAGGGAGGATTCTAATCTTAAGTATGTTAAGATAAAGGGTTGTCAACTTATGTGAAAGCGGTTTCAAAGGATAAGCTTGGGACAAGATTTGACAAATCTGATTTGTGGGACATCCTAAAGTAAGTTTAGGGTATATGTTCTATAATTCTACTTAGCAAAAAGGTGTTTGTTATGAAACACGCGCCTTCTAAGATAAAGGTGTTTATCATTGAAAAGGGCTAGTGGGAGAATAATAGATCTTGAAGAGTTCAAGAACCACAAAACACTATAAGTCAAATAAGAGGAACTTGTAGATAGACCTATACCATTACCACATTGAATCGTAAATCACGGAATAGTACAGAAGATACAGGAGGTATGGATTCATCATAGATGATGATGATGAGGTACGCATCATAGAAGATGGTGATCCGAGTTACATACGATGATGAGGTAAGAGTTCTAGTGTGTACAAAAGGTCGATTGGGGCGTCGTGAAATTTCTAGTATTATATGTTAATATACTACGGATGAGGAATTACATACAAATGCTACAATCAAGTAAAGATAAAGTTGTCTAAACATTCCTCCATGAATGATTTGGAAGAGTATCTTAATTGGGGATATAAATCTATATAGATAGATTTAAGAGGATGCTCGACTTAACCCGAGGAGCGTATATTCATTTGATGTTAAAGTCGTTTAGCATGGCAAACTCAAGAGATGTCTCATGTCGATGAGCAATGGAGTGTATCTCTCTTAATAGTCCCCAGAGACTCACGAAAAGAGAGGTCGCATGAGTGACAATCATGTATGCAATGAAAATACGAGACACGATGTTGATCGGTCATATTCGGAGAAGTTCACTATGAGTCGGTGAAAAACATCTTAAAGTGCTTAATTGAAACTAAAGATGTGATTAAAATTTATCTTTGGTCTTAATTAAAACTAGAGGGCTTAATGAGACTCAAGTTTTCAGACAGACCAAGACGACAAAAAAATCCACTTTAAGGTAAAGTGTTACCTTGAGCGGTGGTGCGAGTTGAATTGGAAAGGTTCCAAACAAAGAAAGAGTTCTTTGGTTTAGTGATAAAGACAAAGTATATAGCTATAAATGAAGGCATGCAAGTTGATTGTTTGGATTAAAAGTTCATTTGAGGAACTAGGAATAGTTCCTAAGTCTCATCTTGGATCTAAACATGTGTTGTGGCACTTTCATTTGATTATTAGAATCATTGAAGATGGGAAATCACTATAGAGATAGTGGACTCTCATGAACAACATTACATATCCATTAACTAAAGCTTATCCAACGGCGGGATAATCGTCACTTAGAGAAGAAGAGTATAAGATACCATGACGATTGGCTTTAGTGCAAGTGGGAGATTGAAAGTAATATGCACACAAGCCAATCATGTTTGATGATAAAGCATATACTTTGTAACAATCTTATTCATTTATTAATAAAAGTATTAATTTATTAAAGGCTTTTAAATTATCTACATGATCTTTGTTTTATAATATGTGATAAACCCATAGTTTTAAGCAATGCTTTTAGAATAATGATGATGATCATTCTAATGAGATCTAAATTCTTAGAAAGCTTAAAACTAAAATAGTTCCCAATCATTGGATTACTAAATTGGGGATTAGTGAATCCGGATAGATTGGTACATACGTTGCTTGCTCATTGGATGAGGATGATTGATCTCATGATCATTTGTGTGGAGACACTAAAGCAAGTATGTAGGTGCTTATTAGATAATAAGTTCTTTGAGCATTGAATCGCTAAGGAATACCTAATGGAGTTTTACTTGCTGTCGATAGGAATTCTGTAGTGATAGTAGTACAAGTAATCCTTGGACTTGAGATCATCATAGTATCTTGTGTATGATGAGTTATACTTTGACTTATTCCTTAAGACCCTTAGGGTATATCAAAGGGTATGCTTGGGTATAATAAGTTATACATGGAGATAATGTATGATCGATAAAGAATCTACCACTTAATAAAAGAAGAGAAATGTCTATGTGATTCGATAAATGACAACCCGATGAGTCCTTGGCCAAGGCGAGAATGAAATTAGAAAGGAGTTTCTAATTTGCATTATTTGGAGTTGTGCATTTAAGGATCGAAATACATATAATTAAATAAAATAAGACTTGTGATAATTCCATATCTTATATTTAATTGAGACATTGTATGGTGGAAGGATTGAATTATGCGGTAACTATTTACTCAAAGGTTCTTTAATGATTAATGTTGAAATCTATATTATACGGAAAGTCGTTGATCATTAGGGAGGCTTATCCTATTGTAGAATAAATATTATTTAAATAAATTAATTGTTTAATTTATTTATTTAAATAAGATTAGAATTGTTCTAATTGATTTATTCACAATGGGTTTAATATGGAGAACCTAAAAGGGTCACACCATAAAAGGAAGAATAATTATTTAAGAAGTTAATGGCATAATCGTAATAATATGTTATGTATATTTAATTTAATCTATGGTGATAGAATAAATTAAATAGCTTAATATTATTATTTAATATTTTAGAAATATTAAATATAAATTAATAAGAGGAGTCTTATTAATATTATTACAATTATTATTATTTTAATTTAAAAGAGTTTAGGAATTAATTTCATATAAGTACTCTCATTTATTCCTAATAAGATTAGGAGGTTAAATTAATTAAAGGAGTTTAATTAATTATCCCTAATAAGATTAGGGAGCCTAATTAATTAAAAAGAATTTAATTAATTAAATAAAACCCAATTTCTTAATTGTTAAGCGAGGGTTGCCCACATCAATAAATAAGAGGAGTCTTATTATGGGTGGTAGGGGTTGTTGACTTTTTCAACATCTGACATAATTCCAATTGTTGGGAGAGTACACCTTTCTATAGAGATAGAAAACTAGGGTTTGAGCCAATACCCTTCTTCTTGAATTCATATTCTTTCTTGGTGGATCACCCTCAGAGGCCAAACACATGGGTGGCTAACGTTGATCAAAGGAAGAAACAAAACCGGTGGATTCAAGTTGAGCGAAAAGGATTGGAGGTGAACTTGTACGAGGAAGCTCGATCTTCAAGGTTATGATTTTATTCTTTATCTTTTCGTTTAATTAATAATTGTGCATAAAGGATGATCCGGGTTTATGGTTTGTAAATTTTTTAAACTCTGATTTTACACGCTTCCGCACTTTTTATGCAATTTGATTGCGCACATGAATATTACAAACCTAACAGATCATGCCAACAACTGTCCATCAATGCACTACGGGCCACTGAGGATTTTTACCACATCATTTGTAACATTATGGTCATGATTACACCGAATAGTCTCTGGTTATAATCATACCAAGTCTATCTATGCACTACAGGCCACAGATGACTTTCAACATAATATAAACATGAGGATGATGACAATGATATTCAATAAAAAAAGTTCAAGAATTAATTTATCTAGGAACCAATAACATCAAACCGTCAACATAATACTTTTGCTTTGTAGAGTAAAATTCAAGAATTTGAGAAGAATATTTTCATGAAAGGATCTTTGGATGAAACGCATGAAATATCAAGGATATTCCACTAATTTCATGGAGTATAGAAGTCAAAGTTTTAACCAATGGGTATAATAAAGAATGGAATAACAAAAGAAATCACCATGCATGCGATAGGCGCATACAGGCGAGTTATTCCAGCAGAATAATAAATAACGGAATGTGTCCCGGTCCGGCGTAAAACGCATGCGATGAGGATATTCAACAGAATAATAAAGAATGGAACTAGGTCAACGTAAAACACACTGATGAGGATGTTCCAACAGAGTAATAATAATAAAGATGGAACCGGTCGGTGTAAAACACACGTGCGAGGATGTTCCAAGCAGAATAATAATAAAGGCGGAACCGGGTTGATTGTAAAACACATAATGCGAGGATGTTCCAAGCGAGAATAATAGAAGAATGTCACCAAGTATAGGGTAAAATAAGCGCGATCTGAGTTATTCCAAGAATAATAAGCAATGGAATAACAACAGTTCTCTTCATGAATAAGAAAGAATAACACCCCTTACTTTTAATAGGAGATTGAATCTTTGCGGTAGTGTAGTAACAAAATACTCTTCTTCTTCTCTCTTATTCTCTCTATACTTTCTCTCTTTATAGCTTGAATGAATTCGTGAAAAATAATGAAGCACTAGGCCTCTATTTATAGAAGATTTCTAGCTTAGCACCTGCCATGTGAAAAGGCAAGTGGCTTGATTTATTTGGTGATGTGAAAAGAAAAGTGGTTTGACGCTTTTGTAATGTGAAAGCGACAAGTGGTTCGGCCTTTGTAATGTGAAGCGACAAGTGGTTCGGACGCTTTTGTAATATGAAACGGCAAAAGTGGTTTGACGTCTGGTAAAGGTAATTACTATTGGCGAAGGTAATTATTATTCACAAAGGTAATTACTATTGTGAAGGTAATTACTATTGTGAAGACTCTTAGATGATGACATATGGGCCCCCATAAAATAATCAAACTTACCACAAACGTCTCATATGAGACTCTTTATATACATAGAGGATTGAATAAATATTACCACAAATCATTTTATTTTTAATCAACACATATTTAATCTTTCAACAATTATTAATCATTTATAACTTGTCGTCTCAATTATTGATTTAATACTATAACATATTATACGGATGATCTTTGTGACAATAATTGAATCAATAATATAAGAGATATGATCAACAATTATTTGTAGCAATAATTGAGCATAATGGTGAGTGACTTCTCACGTAAGCATCGATATCGTGTGCTACTATACAACCACTGGCATATTCTTGTACTTTTACTATCGGGTAGTTCAAGCGGTTTTAACGGTAACACCTCTGTAGTTATTTTTATAGAAAGATAATTTTGTCGTTTTCTAACTACGACAATACTTAGTTGTAGGGTTTACTAATGATTGAGTAGTCGTACGAATATTCCCCGACAAAAAGAATATTCCAGAGACCAAACGAATATTTTATAACAACTTGCTTACTTTGCAAAATTTATAAATATTACCCACAACTATAACATTATATCAAATTTATTCCATAATATTCAAAATAATATTTATAGAAAAATTCATACGTATTTATAAAAGTTGGGGTCTTACAACCTCCCTTCTTATGAAATTTTGCCCTCAAAATTAGGGTGCATTACTGGTATGTCGAAGAGGTAAGGATACCTTGATTTCATTTGATTCTAACTCCCAAGTCATTTCCTCAACATCGTGGTTCCTCCACAAAACTTTGACTTGAGGTATAACCTTGGGGCGTAGAATATGTTCCTTCTTATCAAGATTTGAGCAGGAACCTCTTCATACGTCAAATCTTCCGCTATTTCATCGGTTTTAACTTTCAATAATGTGGTTCGGGTCTTTCACATATTTACGTAACATGGATATGTGAAAAGCGTTATGAACACGAGACATACTTAGCGGTAAAAGCGAGTCTATAGGCCGCAGTTCCTACTCGATCGAGGATTAAAATGGGTAGATGAATCGAGGATTGAGTTTTCCTCTCTTTCCAAATCTTGTAACTCCTTTCCATGGAGTAACTCTTAACAACACATGATCTCTATATCGAATTCCACGTCCTTTCGATGAAGATCAATTATAACTCTTTTATCGATTTTGTGAGGTTTTTTATCGTTGTCGGATCGTTTGAATCTTTTTTCGTAGTCATACGTACCAACTCGGTCCCAACAATGTTGCTTCACCCACCTATATCAAACATCTTTGGAGAAGCGACACTTTCTTCCATACAACGCTTGAATGGAGCCATACCAATACTTGCTTGATAAGCTGTTGTTGTAGGAAAACTCCACCAATGGTAAGAGCTTGTCCCAACTTCCCTTGAAATCAAGGACACGAGTCTTAATAGATCTTCAAGAGTTTGAATAGTCCTCTCCATTGTCATCCGTAAAATTCGAGGATGATATCCGAAGCTAAATCGTAAGTCTGTGCCCATAGATTTTTGCAAACTAACCCAAAATCGTGAAGTGAATCTTGGGTCTCGATCGGAAACTATGGATCTTGGCATACCATGCGATCTTACAATCTCGTTTATGTACATCTGAGCAAGGCGTTCAAGTGTATAAGTTTCTCGTATCGGTAAGAAATGAAGCGGACTTGGTCAATCTATCAACAATGACCCAAATCGCATTTATGCCTTGAGAAACCTTAGGAAGGCCGTAAACGAAATCCATGGTAATGTGCTCCCACTTTCATTACGGAATTTAAAGTGGTTGCAATGGACCTTTTGGTACTTGATGCTCGCTTTAACTTCGTTGACAAGTTAGACACCTTGAGATAAACAAGCGCTATCTCTCTTCTTATTGCTCCACCAAAATGTATGCGAATATCATGATACATTTTGGTACTCCCGAGATGGATTGCAAATGGTGTGTTGTGCGCCTCCATCACGATTTTATACTTTAAATCAGGGTCGTTAGGAACACAAAGTCTGGAGTTGATTCGAAGTATTCCTTCTTCATCGATTCTTGCTTCCGGCGTAGCACCTTCTTGCACTTTCTTCCTCTCATACGCATCGGCTCAGTCGTATCTTGGCGACTTTAACTTTATCGATTAAAGTCGGTTCTACTTTCGTATACTCGCTATCATCACATGCGTCCACGAGTCTTTAACTCTATCTCCATCCTTTGCAAGTCACACAAAATGGGCCTTTGCGTTGACAATATCGCTTTTCGTACTTGCATATGATCTTTACTCATCGTCGTCGCTACCACGTTCGCTTTTCGGGATGGTATTGGATGGTATGATCATAATCTTTCAATAGTTCAAGCCAACGTCGTTTGTCGCATGTTGAGTTCCTTTTGAGTGAAGAAATATTTGAGGCTTTTATGATCCGTAAAGATCTCCACTTTTTCTCCCCATACAAGTAATGCCTCCAAATTTTAAGTGAAGAAGACAACGGTTTGCCAACTCTAGATCATGAGTAGGATAATTCCTCTCATATTCTTTGAGTTGTCGAGGCATAAAGCTATAACTTTTCTATGTTGCATAAGAACACATCCCAACCCTTTGCCCGAAGCATCACCATGTAGATGACAAATCCTCCGAGCAGGATGGTATTGTCGAGCAGGTCTTTGAAATAAGTCTCCTCTTGAGTTCTTGAAAACTCTTCTCACATTCTTCGCTCCAATAGAACTTTGTATCTTTTCGAGTCAATTTGAGTCGATGGAGTAGCGATTCGAGAAAATCCTTCCACGAATCTCGATAAAAACCGGCTAAGCGAGAAAGCTGCGTACTTGCCGGTCATCGATTTAGGTTGTTCCCGACTTTGAATAGCTTCAATCTTTCTTTGGGTCAACGGATATTCCATGACTTGATACCCGTGCCCAAGGAACGCTACTTCTTCAAGCCGAACTCGCATTTCTTCAACTTGGCATAAAGCTTATATTCACGAAGCTTTTGGAGTGTCGACCTCAAGTGTTGCTCATGATCTTCACGGCTTTTGGAATAAATAAGGATGTCATCAATAAAGGCGACCATAAAGTGATCCAAATATTCCTTGAATACTCGGTTCATCATATCCATGAAGGCGGTAGGAGCATTAGTCGATCCAAAGGACATGACTAGGAATTCATAATGCCCGTCTTAGGGAGTTACGAAAGCCGTCTTTGGAATGTCGGCGGTTCTAATCTTCAATTGGTGATATCCGAATGAAGATCGATCTTTGAAAAGAATTTGGCTCCTTGCAACTGTTGGTCAAACGGTCATCGATACGTGGTGATGGATACCTATTTTGATGGTGACATGATTGACTCCGATAATCAATACAAAGTCGCATACTCCCATCTTTCTTCTTCACGAATAGAGCAGGAGCACCCCGAGGAGAAGTACTAGGACGAATAAAGCCGATGTCTAACAATTCCTGCGGTTGGGTCTTTAACTCACGAAGTTGATAGGAGCCATTCGATATGGGGCATTGGAAATAGGTTTTGTCTGGGTTTGAGGTCGATACAAAATTCAATTTCACGCTCTGGGGGTAGGCAGGGAAGTTCTTGAGGAGAATACGTCGGAAATTTATTAACAATAGAAATATCGTTCAAAAGCGGCGTATTTTGTTTAAATCGTGACATGAGCTAAGAAAGCTTGACATCCGTTTTTCGATAAGCGAATAGCTTTATGGCTTGAGATGACCGTGATTGATTTTAATGGTTTGGTCGCTTGAATTAGCATAATAGGTTGGTTAGGAATATGAAAGCTAACAACCTTACGAAAACAATCAATTTTTGCATGATAAGTAGTTAACCAATCAATCCACAGAATCACGTCAAATGCAAGTATTTTTAATGAAATAAGATCGACGGGTAATGTGAGGGTACCGATTTGAACCAAACAAGACTTATAAGCGAGTGGATGTAATGAAGGTTTCTCCCAAGCGGAGTTTCCGAGATAAGTCAAAGTCTAATTTCTCCGAGTCAAATTTAATCGATGGCGCAAGTAGGATAAATAAAAGAATGGGTAGAAGCAAATTATCAAATAAAGTATAGACTTCATTAGAGTTTATGATAAGCTTACAGTGATGACCTCATTCGGGTTCCTTGCTCTCTGGGAGGTCACAACAAACGCTCTCCCTTGCAGACTCTCTGGGTTTGACTTTTACGGGATGACCTTTGGTGCCTCCATCCTAATTGAATTTGTCTTGATGAAAGACAAAATGGAGCTAAGTGACCTTCTCTTCCATAATTATAACATGCTTTGAATGGCATGGCGTAATTTGGGCCGATGTGTCCCTCTCCTCCGCATTTGAAGCATATGATAGGTGGTCTTTCTCCTTCCTTAACAACGGTCTTTGGTCTTTGGTCTTTGACGTCTTTCCATCATTGTTGAATCTCCTTTTCTTGAAATATCCATTCTTATTGTTTTTGTACGATTACCACAGAAGTGGTTACCATATCTCTGGCTTTGTTGATTCCCTCCACGCTTGTTGTCATAACCTTGATGACTACTACCATTTGGTATTATAATTTTCTTAAATTTGCTCTCTCTTTTAGTTGCGTTGACTCGTTATCGCGCTCCACTAAGCGAGCCTTATTTACAACATCGAATACAAACACGGTTTATGAGAAATAAGATGTTGGCGTATCTCCGACTTCAAACCTCTTAAAAACATTCAGCGCCATTCTCTCTTCATTATCCACCGAGTGGGGCCGCTTGAAACCGTGATAACTCTGCAAATTTTGCCTCGTATTGCGACACGGTCATATTGTTTTGTTCCAACTTGATAAACTCCACCTCCTTCGTATGGCGAATACTTTCGGGAAAGTATTTGTCGTTGAAACGACTCTGGAACTTCTCCCAAGATATCTTGATGCAATGAGGTTGAGTACGTTTTCTGGAATTCCCACCGATGTCTGCCTCTCGCGCAACATAAAGGCGTGAAAGGAACCTTTTGCTCTCGGAGCATCCAAGACATCAAATATCTTGGTAATCTGCTTTATCCATGCTTACGCGAAGTGGTTTTGGCTCTCCTTAAACTCGGTGGTCCCGGCTCCTTGAGCTGTTTAGCGGTGACCGCAGAGAGTTTTCCGTGTTTCCACCTACGTTTTGGGGATGAGTCGCTCTACTTTCTTTATTGCATGAATTACATAAAGCCTCTGAACATTTGATCATTCATCATTTGGTCGGTGTTGTTGTTTGCATGAGGATTGTCGCCTTCACGATGCACATTATCACGATTATTGATATGTGGTGAATCAGCGATCGCTTTGTGCTCCATTCTTATTCTCAACATTCTCGGATGTCATTTTGAATCATGCCACAAAACAAAAGGTTAATTGACGTATGTAACATATTATCCATATATTAAATGACCAATAAAATAGCACATAAACTTAGGTAGGTCATACTTTAGAAGGTATTCCCGTCTCTCCCCTCTAGTGCTATTCTCACATCTTAGCGAGGATCATATCCTAGCTACGATACCAGTTGTGGCGCCCCCAAAATTAGGTATACATCACCCATCTTGGGTAGTCGGATACATGGTACTGAAATTTAAATACAACTTACTAATATAAGCATGCGTGTACAATACGACATAAAGCGTGAGTTTGAATACAAATATTGTCTACTAGAGATCATACAAACTCAAAAGAAGTCCTCATTACAATTATTATCACACTATTTCACGAATATAGTGAGGACTACTAATGCTATCCTACGGACCATTACTCCAGTTTCCCCGACTCGTCCCGGCTATATTCTCATTTCACGAAGAGAAGCGGTGAAAGAAAGGGTGAGCTCAACTAGCTCGGTAAGAAATATTATGACTAAGATAATGCGAATAAATTATCATTAGACTACAATGATGATTTAAGCGATAAAATATAATGAACATCAAGTTTAACTACGGTGGAACCAACAATCCATTAAAAAAGTCAAGTAGAAAATAAAATCTACTATCTTTTATGATTTTAAAATGTTTTCATCATCATTATAATTAGACTCGACTTTAATAAATATTCCACATCATCGAATCACTTACTCTTTTCTGACGAGGATATTCTTTAGTATCGCGACCACAATTATTTATGCGCTACGTGCGAGAATATTTTGTGTATTCATTAATGGTCATGATCATGCCCAACAAGCGTCCATCGATACACTACAGACCCTTTGAGGATTTTTACCACATCATTTGTAACATTAAATTCGTGATTACAGAATAGTCTACGGTCATAATCATACCAAGTCCATCTATATGCACTACGAAGCCCGAGATGACTTTCAACATAATATAAATATGAGGATGATGACAATGATATTCAATAAAACAAGTTCAAGAATTAATTTATCTAGGAACCGATAACATCAAGCTATCGACATGATCTTTGCTTTGTAGAGTAAAATTCAAGAACCGAGAAGAAGAATATTTTATGAAAGAATCTTTGGATGAAAGCGCAAATATCAAGGATATTCCACTAATTTCATGGAGTATAGAAGTCAAAGTTTTAATATTTGGGTATAATAAAAGAATGGAATAACAAAAGAAATCACCGTAAATGCGCGATAGGCCATGCAGGCGAGGTTATTCAACGAGAATAATAAATAACGGAACCAGTCCGGCGTAAAAGCGCATACAGACAAGATATTCCAATTGAATAATAAAGAATGGAACTAGGTCGGCGTAAAAAACACATGAGAGGCAGGATGTTCAGCGAGAATAATAATAAAAGATGGAACTGGGTCGGTGTAAAAACACATGACGAGGATGTTCCAATGAATAATAATAATAAAAAGGCGGAACCGGTTGATTGTAAAACACATAAGCAGGATGTTCCAATGAGAATAATAGAAGAATGTCACCAAGTATAGGGTAAATAAGCGTATCTGAGGTTATTCAACAGAATAATAAGCAATGGAATAACAACAGTTCTCTTCATGAATAAGAAAGAATAACACCCCTTACTTTTAATAGGAGATTGAATACTGCAGTAGTGTAGTAACAAAATACTCTTCTTCTTTCTCTCTTATTCTCTCTATACTTTCTCTCTTTATAGCTTGAATGAATTCGTGAAAAATAATGAAGCACTAGGCCTCTATTTATAGAAGATTTCTAGCTTAGCACCTGCCATGTGAAAAGGCAAGTGGCTTGACGACTGGTGATGTGAAAAGAAAAGTGGTTTGGCCTTTGTAATGTGAAAGCGACAAGTGGTTCGGCCTTTGTAATGTGAAGCGACAAGTGGTTCGATGCTGTAATATGAAGCGGCAAGTGGTTTGGCGTCTGGTAAAGGTAATTACTATTGTGAAGGTAATTATTATTCACAAAGGTAATTACTATCGGTGAAGGTAATTACTTATTGTGAAGACTCTTAGATGATGACATATGGGCCCCCATAAAATAATCAAACTTACCACAAACGTCTCATATGAGACTCTTTATATACATAGAGGATTGAATAAATATTACCACAAATCATTTTATTTTAATCAACACATATTTAATCTTTCAACAATTATTAATCATTTATAACTTGTCGTCTCAATTATTGATTTAATATTATAACATATTATCTGACGGATAATCTTGTGACAATAATTGAATCAATAATATAAGAGATATGAAAGCGACAATTCTTTGTAGCAATAATTGAGCATACCGTGAGTGACTTCTCACGTAAGCATCATCGATATCGTGTCTTCTTATACAACTCTGGCGTATTCTTTGTACTTTTACTACTAGGGTAGTTCAGCGGTTTTAACGGTAACACCTCTGTAGTTATTTTTATAGAAAGATAATTTTGTCGTTTTCTAACTACGACAATACTCCGTTAATGGGGTCACCAATGATTGAGCCGTAAATCTGAATATTCCCCGACAAAAAAGAATATTCCCCACCAAACGAATATTTTATAACAACTTACTTTGCAAAATTTATAAATATTACCATAACTATAACATTATATCAAATTTATTCCATAATATTCAAAAATAATATTTATAGAAAAATTCATCTGTATTTATAAAAGTTGGGGTCTTACAACCTCACTTTCATTTTCGATTCTAACTCCCAGGTCATTTCCTCTATAGCATGGTTCCTCCACAAAACCTTGACTTGTGGTATAACCTTTGTTCGTAGGACATGCTCTTTCTATCCAAGATCTTGACAGTACCTCCTCGTACGTTAAATCTTGGCTATCTCAAATGCGGTTCTAACGCAATAATGTGGTTTGGGTCTTTCACATATTTACGAAGCATAGATATGTGAAAAACATTATGAACACGAGACATGTTTGGAGGTAATGCGAGTCTATAGGCCACATTTCCTATTCGGTTAAGAATCTCAAATGGACCAACAAATCGTGGATTGAGCTTTCCTCTCTTTATGAATCTTGTAACTCCTTTCCATGGAGTAATACGTAACAGTACATGATCTCTAATATTAAATTCCACGTCCTTTCGATAAAGATCCGCATAACTCTTTTGTCGATCCTGTGTCGTTTGTATACGTTGTCGAATCGTTTGGATCTTTTCTGTAGTCATGTGTACCAATTCTAGTCCCAACAACGTTGCTTCACCTATCTAGTCCCAGCATACTGGAGAACGACATTTTTGCCCATATAACGCCTTGAATGGAGCCATGCCTATACTTGCTTGATAATTGTTGTTGTAGGAGAATTCCACTAATGGCAAGTACTTATCCCAACTTCCTTTGAAATCTAGGACACAGTCTTAATAAATTTCAAGGGTTTAAATAGTCCTTTCTGATTGCCCGTCCGTTTGAGGATGGTATGCCGAACTGAATCGTAAATTCGTACCCATAGCTTTCTGCAAGCTAACCCAAAATCGTGAAGTGAATCTTGGGTCACGATTTGAAACTATGGATATTGGCATGCCATGCAATCTCACAATCTCATAATCTCATTTACATATATACGAGCAAGACGTTCAAGGGAATAAGTCTCACGTATATGCAAGAAATGAGCAGACTTGGTTAATTTATCAACAATAACCCAAATCGCATCTATGCCTTGAGAAACCTTGGGAAGACCCGTAACGAAATCCATAGTAATGTGTTCCCACTTCCATTTTGGAATCTCAAGTGGTTGCAATGGACCCTGTAACGGGTCGAATTGATTGAGTCGTGATTCTGAGGACAGAATCCTTTTAAGAGGGGAAAGATGTGACAAACGAGATTTTGTAATTTAATTTGTATATTTATTGAATTAAATAAATATTTTCCGAGGATTCAATTATTAGATTAAATAATTAATTGATGAAGTTGTGGTAGATTAATTTAATTATATGTGTTATATTATTAAGTTAATGTGGAGAATTTTATTTTTCAAAGTATGTATTTATGTGAGCTTATTGAATTAAAAGAAATATTTAATAAGCCTAATATTATTTTAATTAATTAGAGAATTAATAATTTGACATAATTAATAAATGAGAAATTTAATTATGTGACTATATGAATTAATGAGAAATTATTATATTTTATTTAAAATAAATTAAATAAGATATTTTATTTACTTTATAAAGGGGTGTGACACTATTAAACTATAATATAAAAGATTTATTAAATTAAATGGTTATGATTATTTTAAGGCTAGCCAAATGGAGCCTTATTGGGAGTTGGGAGCAGTTAACCCATGACCGGGTTAACTGACCACAAAGCGTCAGTTTATAAATTATATGCGTATTCTTTTATTTCATTTTCTTAAGTCTGATAAAACTAGTCAGAGAGAAATTGATAATTGTTGAGGGGAATTTTGAGTGTGTGATTGAAGAAGAATTTGAGAAGGAATTCATCTCCTACTAAATCTACACTACGCTTTGGGTAATCTCTTCAACCCAGTTTTTTTTTTATTTTACGTCATTTAAAATTTCATGAAAATGACTTTCAAGTTCTGTTAAAATCTCTGTATTTAGAATTGGAAGTGATTATGTGATATATATATGCGATAATATGTTAGCACAACATGTTTTTACTATATATTATAGATTCCATATCATCAGTTCCATAAAAATATGACATATATTATTGCTACAAAATTACAGAGTAGAGAAATATGGCCATATGGCCCTTACTCACAAAATTAATACGTCAATCATATATTATCTTATAAATTTTATGCTTGTATATAATTATGCATGTTAAAACGAAGAAAACAAACTTCGAATGAGCATATTTGGCGTTATAACGAACCCTTAGTGTTAATTTTCATGTTTTGTGTTCAAAACTTTCAAGAACATCAAGAACAGTAAAATTACATGTTTTGATCTTATAAATTATATGTTTTAACTTGTTAAAATCATGTTAGAAAGGTTGGGTAATAATCATATATGAATTATAGTATATGGGTATGCTTAAATTAATGTATGGACAAGGAAATTGGAAGTTATGGCTACATTACGTGTTCTTCATGAGCATTATAATTAAATTGGGAGAGATTTTTGGCCTAATTTGGTAGTGTCTTCGCAAAGCTCGTAGAAGCGAGTCAGGTAACCCTGCTCCCGTGCGTTGCAAACTAAATTACCATTTCCCATTGATGAAAAAATAAATAATAATAATAATAATTAAAATATTTATCAAATAAAATAAATATTTTAGTTTTAATATTTATGGAATAAAATAAATATTTGATAGAAATTATTATTAAAATATTTATCAAATAAAATAAATATTTTAGTTGAAATATTTATATGTTGAAATATTTATGGAATAAAATAAATATTTGATGGAAATTATTATTAAAATATTTATCAAATAAAATAAATTTTTAGTTGAAATATTTATGGAATAAAATAAATATTCGATGGAAATTATTATGAAATAATTTATTCGAGTGTAATAATAGTAAGAAAATGAAAATATTCTAATTTAATTAAGTAATTAAATTAGAAGGGTAATGATTTATTAAATAAAGTGGAGTTTATATTAAATAATTAAGTGAAAATGTAACTAGTGAATGTCGTGAATACATATGGTATGTGTGTAGGATTTGTGGTGAACGGAAGTAGTAATCGTTTAGCCTACGCACGAGGCAAGTTCCTAAACCTTGTTTCTTTACATAAAGTAAGTTCCTTATTCTATCTTGTTTATTATTGTTCAAGTCAAGATTTCATATTAGATGTTATCATTCTTTAAAAGCATAATTCCTGTTATACAATACTTATTCGATTGTATACATCTTGAATGTAAGACCCTAATTTTTTTTTAATAAAGATGATTTTAACTACAAGAAAAAGGTCTATCGTGAACAATAATATCAATTGCGCATATGCGATCGCCGATATTAATAATCTTGAACGCTTACCTGCGACCAAAATTATATCCGATCATTATTCAATATCAAGAACGCGTCACGATATCGCTAAGTGGTCGCTAGCACAATTTTACCTCAAAAATTTGGCGGAAATGTTGGTGCGAGGATTCTTTATGATTACTTGATATCGATCACCGTGATCGATCATTGATAAGTCCATGTCATTAAAATTTAGCGATCGCATGCGGTCGCTACAGGCGGTCGCTGATCAAACTTAATCTAACCAGTATCAGTCATTTGCAAAAGATAGACGGAAGAAAAAAAAGAGGGAACAGATAGAGAGAAGAGGGAGAAAGGGGGGAAGAGAAGTAGGATAAGAATTAGCTGCCATTGTCACCGTCATACCGCCGCCACCACCGCCATTATTATTCAGCTCATGAGGTAACCCTAACTGCAATAATTTTTATAGTTTTCTAAATTTGAAGATTAATGTTGAATTTGGTATATAGATTTTTGAATTGGGTGTTATGTAGATATCTGAATTGGGTATTATCTGAATTGTGGTATATAGTTTTTTTTTTATGCTTTAAATTTTGTGTGTTTTCATAAATGGGTGGATTAGGGAGTGGTTGTGAGTTGTGACGTATGTCAAAGTATTGTGTTTGGCTAGGTTGATCAACTACCAACCCCCCCCAAATGGGTAGAGCCCCAAGACTCTAAATCTTTAATTTCTAAGATAATACTTATTTGGCTAGGATATATGATGAGTTTGGACCATTTAATGATTTATTTTTTGGTGCTACTATATTTCATTCAAACATATGCAAATGAGGGCTCTATGAGATTGATACATCATGTGGATTATATTGACTGTATAGCTCATGTGTAAAGTAAAGATAGAAGTTTGCAAAAATGAAAGCGCGAGTTTTTGGAACTCTGAATTTGTAGTATACTCCTGAACTTTTTACTGCTTTAATTTGCATTCAATCATTATTACTTTTCTCTTATTATATTGAGAATTTGTATATTTCTCTTGGTTTGTGTCTTTGGGTGCCAAGAAATGAACTTATATACATGTTGTCGTGCATGTGGCTAGTCCATATTATAGGGGAGACTCTGGCAAATTATTTTTATTGGTCGGGTATTTGCGAACATTTCTAGTATTATATGTTGATATACTACGGATGAGGAATAACATACCAATGCTACAATCAGTAAAGATAAATTTGTCTAAAAATTTCTCCACGAATGATTTGGGAAGAGTATCTTAATTGGGGATAAAATCTATATAGATAGATTCAAGAGGATGCTCGACTTAACCCAAGGAATGTATATTCATTTGATGCTAAAGTCGTTTAGCATGTCAAGCTCCAAGAGATGTCTCATGTTGATGAGCCATGGAGTGTATCTCTCTTAATAGTCCCCATAGACTCCAAAAGAGAGATCGCATGAGTAACTATCATGTATGCAATGAAATGTACGAGACCTGATGTTGATCAGTCATATTATGGAGAAGTTCACTATGAGTCAGTGAAAAACGTCTTAAAGTGCTTAACCGACACTAAGGATGTGATCATATTCATGGTGGGTCTAAATTAAAACTAGAGGGCTTAACAGACTCAAGTTTTTCAGACAGACCAAGACGACAGAAAAATCCACTTTAAGGTAAAGGGTTACCTTGAGCGATTGGTGCGATGAATTGAAAAGGTTCCAAACAAAGAAAGAGTTTTTGGTTTAGTGATAAAGACAAAGTATATAGCTATAAATGAAGCTGCAAGTTGATTGTTTGGATTAAAAGTTTATTACAGAACTAGGAATAGTTCCTAAGTCTCATCTTGGATCTAAACATGTGTTGTGGCACTTTCATTTGATTATTAGAATAATTGAAAGATAGGAAATCACTATAGAGATAGTGGACTCTCAAGAACAACATTACATATCCATTAACTAAAGCTTATCCAACGGCCAGGATAATCGTCACTTAGAGAAGAAGAGTATAAGATACTGATGACGATTGGCTTTAGTGCAAGTGGGAGATTGAAAGTAGTATGCACACAAGCCAATCATGTTTGATGATAAAGCATATACTTTGTAACAATCTTATTCATTTATTAATAAAAGGTATTAATTTATTAAAGGCTTTTAATTATCTACATGATCTTTGTTTTATAATATGTGATAAACCCATAGTTTTAAGCAACGCTTTTAGAATAATGATGATGATCATTCTAATGAGATCTAAATTCTTAGAAAGCTTAAAACTAAAATAGTTCCCAATCATTGGATTACTAAATTGGGGGTTAGTGAATCCGGATAGATTGGTACATACGTTAACTTGCTTTCGTTGGATGAGGATGATTGATCTCATGATCATTTGTGTGGAACACTAAAAGCAAGTATGTAGGTGCTTATTAGAGAATAAGTTCCTTTGAGCGACGACTCGCTAAGGAATACCTAATGGAGTTTTTACTTGCTGTCAATAGGAATTCTGTAGTGATAGTAGTACAAGTAATCCTTGGACTTGAGATCATCATAGTATCTTGTGTATGATGAGTTATACTTTGACTTATTCCTTAAGACCCTTAGGGTATATCAAAGGGTATGCTTGGGTATAATAAGTTGTACATGGAGATAATGTATGATCGATAAAGAATCTACCACTTCTAATAAAGAAGAGAAATGTCTATGTGATTCGATAAATGACAACCCAAAGAGTCCTTGGTTAAGGCGAATGAAATTAGAAAGGAGTTTCTAATTTACATTATTTGAGTTGTGCATTTAAGGATCGAAATACATATAATTAAATAAAATAAGACTTGTGAGTAATTCCATGTCTTATATTTAATTGGGACGTTGTATGGTGGAAGGATTGAATTGTCACGGTAACTATTTACTCAAAGGTTCTTTAATGATTAATGTTGAAATCTATATTATCTCGGAAAAGTCGTTGATCATTTGGGAGGCTTATCCTATTGTAGAATAAATATTATTTATTTAAATAAATTAATTGTTTAATTTATTTATTTAAATAAGATTAGAATTGTTCTAATTGATTTATTCACAACCTAGGTTTAATATGGAGAACCACAAAGGGTCACACCATAAAAGGAAGAATAATTATTTAAGAAGTTAATGGCATAATCGTAATAATATGTTAAGTATATTTAATTTAATCTATGGTGATAGAATAAATTAAATAGCTTAATATTTATTATTTAATATTTAGAAATATTAAATATAAATTAATAAGAGAGTCTTATTAATATTATTACAATTATTATTATTTTAATTTCTAAAAGAGTTTAGAAATTAATTTAATATAAGTACTCTCATTTATTCCTAATAGGATTAGGAGGGAAAATTAGTTAAAGGAGTTTAATTAATTATCCCTAATAAGATTAGGGAGCTTAATTAATTAAAAGAATTTAATTAATTAAATAAATCCCAATTCCTTAATTGTTAAGGTTGGTTGCCCACATCTATAAATAAGAGGAGTCTTATTATGGGTGAGGGGGGTTATTGACTTTTACAACGACATAATTCCAATTTGTTGGAGAGTACGTTCTTTTCTATAGAGATAGAAAACTAGGGTTGAGCCAATACCCCTTCTTCTTGAATCTTTATTTTTCCTTGGTGGATCACCTCTAGAGGCCAAACATATGGGTGGCTAACGTTGATCAAAGGAAGGAACAAAACCCCGATGGATTCAAGTTGAACGCGAAAGGATTTGGAGGTGAACTTGTACCTGAGGAAGCTCGATCTTCAAGGGTATGACTTTATTCTTTATCTTTTCGTTTAATTAATAATTATGCATAAAGGGTGATCCGGGTATATGGTTTGTAAATTTTTTTAAACTCTGATTTTTACACGCTTCCGCATTTTTTATGCAATTTGATTACACACATGAATATTACAAACCTATCAGTGGCATCAGAGCCAAACCTTTATGCGAATTATTAATTGTTTGATTTAATATGTATGTTGATATGTGTTTAAAACAATTTAATTGTGCATAATTTTATTATATAAAATTTAAACAAAAAAAAAAAAAAAGGGGAACCGAAATAATTTTTTAGCGAAGCCATTTTTTTTAATAACGGTTTTGTTTTTTTTCGGTAATCAAGATAAGGGAAGCACTGAATCCTTCTTCTTCCTTTTATCCGGTTATTGCAACATGCTAAATATTTTCAAAAAGGGATTCCATGTAATGATTGGTGCGGAAATAAAAAAAAAAAAAAAACACCGAAATCATTCTAATGGAAATAACCGGACTTGTTGCATGGAACAGGATTGCATGGAACGGATATATATATATATATATATAATAGAATAAGTTAAAAGTTAACTATGTATATATATTCAGTTTATATTATATATATATATATATATATATAATAGTTATATATATATATATATATATATTATTCTTAATTATTATATAATTAAAATAAAAGTTTATTTTAATTTTAAAATAAAAGGTTTATTTTAATATTAAAATATAAAGTTTTATTTTAATCTTAATAATTTTATAATTAAAATAAAAAGGGTTTATTTTAATTTTAAAATTAGAATTTCATGCTAACTAATTAGAGTTGGAATTGGATTCCATGATAACTAATTGGAGTTGAAATTGGATTCTATTTTTCCTTAAATAAAGGAGTTTATTTAGATATGAAATAAGATTTCATATTATTCAAAATAAAAGAGTTTATTTGTGAATAGGAAAGAGAATCCATGTTTCCTTAAATAAAGGAGTTTATTTAAATATAAAATATGATTTTATATTATTCAAAATAAAGGAGTTTATTTGTGAATAGGAAAAGAATCCTAATTTCCTTAAACAAAGGAGTTTATTTAAATATGAAATAAGATTTCATATTATTCAAAATAAAGGAGTTTATTTTTTTGAATAGGAAAGAAAATCCGTGTTTCCTTTAATAATTTTTTTTTTTACATGGAATTGGATTCCATAATTAATTAAAATAAAGGAGTTTATTTTGATTAAAGTTTTTGATTAAAATAAAATAGTTTATTTTATTCAAAATTGGATAAATTAAAATAAAATAGTTTTATTTTGATTTAAATTTGGATTAAAATAAAGGAGTTTATTTTGATTCAAAAATAGATTTTATACTAACTAAATTTGCCCATTAAATGATATCAATATATATATTAAATGTTTATTATTCATATGATGAATGTTATTTATTGATGCATATGATGATGTGTATGATAATAAATGGGATTGATTATGGACTATTGACCGATATGATTGGATTTTATTTTAGTTGGATGCATGAATGTATGGGTTTTATTAAATGGGGTCTGCACCTCGTCTTCTCTAATTTTTCTTAATGTAAATTCTATCTCCTCCTATGTACTTTCCCTCGATCAGCGATCGAGGTTTCTATTTATTTTAAATAGTTTTGTAATAGGAATAGTTAGAATTAATTTTGAAAAATTGGAGATCAAAAAACAAGGAGAGCTTGAAGACCCGTTTGTAATGGAGCAGGGTTTAAATGTAATAGTTATATTTAAATATTATTTCTTGCACCCCAAGGGTTTGACCTTTTGGTTCACTTGGTGGCTCTAGTAGAACCAAACTAGAATAAAAGTCCATAATCAATCCAAGAGTAGAATATAGTATTCTATATGTGCATGCTTATACTATATATATTATATATTATGCAAACATGCTTCGCATGTTAATTATATATAGCGTATTTTATATATATATATATATAAATGCATATTAAACAAGATGAGACAAATTAATAACAAACCCTCAATTTTTTAAATTAAGTCTAAGCGTTCAAAGATATTTGGAATATCGAGCGTCGCCTTCTAGCATGATAAAATTAATAGAGTATTAAATATTTAATATGAGTTTGTTGTGTCACCACAAGGCAAGTATTAAGTATTTAAGATGTTAATTTATCACATTTGATGCTTATAAAGAAAATTGAACAATATTGTTTTGTTGTGTGTGTCACAAGGATGATATTTTTCTTTTTGAATATATGGAGTGCTAGGTCGGACTTAACTTGGATAATTTTGATTCGGATGTGCCACCACTTGATCAAAATAATCTAAGAGGCAAAAGAAAAGGAGTTGCATAGTTGATGTAATTGACAAAAGTTGTCTACCTATTTATTTATATATAGTTTGTTGTGTCACCACAAGGCTATATACATTTGAAATGGGATCCTTATTCTCACTAGCAAATCTTTAATTAGATTTTGCCGAACTATATAAGTGAGGTAATATAGTTTGAAGAAAATAGTGGGAGATACCAATTTAAAACAAGACCTAATTTATTTTGGTAATTAATAAAAGAATGTATGTTAAAATGTTGATAATTACAAATTCATTTATAGAATTTTACAATGTCTAAATTACTATCACTGCGAAACATATTAGATGTTATTTAACCAAACCGTATTAAACGGATTGGTTAAGGAATTTGAGAATAGTTCTCATAGCTGAAAAGCTATCTTATGTCCTTAATACGCCTATCCCTGCAATGGTTGCAGACAATGCCTCTGAGGAAGACATTGCTACTTTTAGAAAGTGGCAAGATGATGCATAGTTGGCTCAATGCAACATGCTCGCATCTATGAGTAACGAGCTTCAGCGTCAGCATGAAACTATGGATGCTTCTACTATATTCCCGCACATCAAGTAGTTGATGGTGAGGAAAGGGGACCGATAGATATCGGATATCTAAGGAGCTCTTAGATCTAGAATGACCGATGACACTACAATGACAGATAAAAATTCTTAACATAATCAATTTGATTGATCAATTAGGACAACAAGGTTTTGTCATGGATGGAGAGTTGAGCAAGATTTGATCTTGCACTCACTCCAGGACTCCTTTCACAATTGTTGTGAATTTTCATATGAACAAGCTAGATATCGACTTTGTTGATTTGCTTAATATGTTGAAAAATGTTGAGAGTCACTTTCCAACCAAGAAAGACCATGTCTTTACTCGTAGGGGCCAAAGGATCTTACAAAAGAAGAGCGATTCAAAGAAGGTAAATGAAAAGGAAAAACAAAGGATAATAAGAACAAAAGCGATACGGATAGCAAAGGAGTTTGCTTCCCTTGCAATAAGCTGGACCTTTGGAAAGAAAGCTGCAAGAAGCATCTTGAGGCTAACCAAAAAGAAGCTTAGTGAAGTTTGGTTATAAATACAAATTTGTTCATGATTTAAAATAAAATTTTCTTTAAGTCGAGGTTCTACTTGGGTATTGGATACCGACTTTGGTTATCATAAATATAGATTTATGAAGGGACCAAGTAAGTAGAAAGCTAAACAAATATAAGTAATCCTATATGCGGGAAATGTAGCAAAGGTTGCCATATTAGCCATAGAAACTTATAGTTTAGCAATGCTACTGAAGCAAATCTATTAAGTCGATAAGTTGTTATTGTATTCGAGTTCTTGTTAAAATATTATTTCTATTTTATTGTTGACAATAAAATTTTGGTATTATAATTAAGAACAATTGTTGTTCTATTTATAATAATAATGTTTTGTATAGAATGGAATATTACTTAATAAATTTTGTATACTTGACTTACGTGAAAATATATTTTGCAAATTGAACAAACTAGTATAAGAAAAGGAGATGATCATTCAAAGAGTTGAATGTGTGTATTTCTTTGAAATACAAGTGTGAATTATTTGAAAGGTTCAAAGAATTCAAAAGTGAAACAAATTGGCAAAGTATTAGGATTCTTTGATCGGATCAAGGAAGGAATACTTGTGCAATAAGTTTCTAGATCATCTCAAATGGTTTTCTCATAATGGACGCCTCCTGATATGTAATAAATGATTTATGAATCTGAAAGGAAAAATCGTACCTTGTTGGACATGGTGCGGTCCATAATGATTTTACCAACATTCCAGTATCCTTCTAGGATCATGTCCTAGAAATGGTGCATATATCTACGAAAAGGTAACCTCAAAATCCAGCCCCAAGACTCCATAAAAGTTATGGGCGGGAGGAGGATTCCTAATCTTAAGTATGTTAAGATAAGGGGTTGTCAACTTATGTGAAAAGGTTTCAAAGGATAAGCTTGGGACAAGATTTGACAAGTACTGATTTGTGGAAATCCTAAAGTAAGTTTAGGGCATATGTTCTATAATCCTACTTACAAAAGGTGTTTGTTGCGAAACACGCTTCCATCTAAGATAAAGGTGTTTATCATTGAAAGGGCTAGTGGGAGGATAATAGATCTTGAAGAGTTCAATAACCACAAAACACTATAAGTCAAATAAGAGGAACTGTAGATAGACTATTGTACCACAATGAATCGTAAATGCGGAATAGTACCAAAGATACCTAGGAGGTATGGATTCATCATGGATGATGATGATGAGGTACACATCATAGAAGATGATGATCTAGAGTTACATTCGATGAGGTAAGACTTCTAGTGTGTACAAAAGGGTTCGATAGGAGGCGTCGTGAAATTTCTAGTATTATATGTTGATATCTACGGATGAGGAATAACATACCAATGCTACAATCGGTAAAGATAAATTTGTCTAAAAATTTCTCCATGAATGATTTGGGAAGAGTATCTTAATTGGGGATAAAATCTATATGAGATAGATTCAAGAGGATGCTCGACTTAACCCGAGGAATGTATATTCATTTGATGCTAAAGTCGTTTAGCATGGCAAAGCTCAAGAGATGTCTCATGTTGATGAGCCATGGAGTGTATCTCTTAATAGTCCCCATAGACTCCAAAAGAGAGATCGCATGAGTAATTATCATGTATGCAATGAAATGTACGAGACACGATGTTGATCGGTCGTATTATGGAGAAGTTCTCACATGAGTCGGTGAAAAACGTCTTAAAGTGCTTAGGCACTAAGGATGTGATCATATTCATGGTGGGTCTAAATTAAAACTAGAGGCTTAATGACTCAAGTTTTTTTCAGACGAGACAAGGCGACGAGAAAAATCCACTTAAAGGTAAAGGGTTACCTTGAGCGATTGGTGCGAAGAATTGGAAAGGTTCAAAGCAATGAAAGAGTTCTTTGGTTTAGTGATAAAGACAAAGTATATAGCTATAAATGAAGTTGTAAGTTGATTGTTTGGATTAAAAGTTCATTTGAGAACTAGGAATAGTTCTAAGTCTCATCTTGGATCTAAACATGTGTTGTGGCACTTTCATTTGATTATTAGAATCATTAAAAGATGATGAAATCACTATAGAGATAGTGGACTCTCAAGAACAACATTACATATCCATTAACTAAAGCTTATCCAACGGCGGGATAATCGTCACTTAGAGAAGAAGAGTATAAAGATACAATGACGATTGGCTTTAGTGCAAGTGGGAGATTGAAAGTAGTATGCACACAAGCCGATCATGTTTGATGATAAAGCATATACTTTGTAACAATCTTATTCATTTATTAATAAAAGGTATTAATTTATTAAAGGCTTTTAATTATCTACATGATCTTTGTTTTATAATATGTGATAAACCCATAGTTTTAAGCAACGCTTTTAGAATAATGATGATGATCATTCTAATGAGATCTAAATTCTTAGAAAGCTTAAAACTAAAATAGTTCCCAATCATTGGATTACTAAATTGGGGATTAGTGAATCCGGATAGATTGGTACATCGTTAACTTGCTTTCGTTGGATGAGGATGATTGATCTCATGATCATTTGTGTGGAGACACTAAAGTAAGTATGTAGGTGCTTATTAGAGAATAAGTTCACTTTGAGCGCGACTCGCTAAGCTAAGGAATACCTAATGGAGTTTTACTTTTTGTCGATAGGAATTCTGTGTAGTGATAGTAGTACAAGTAATCCTTGGACTTGAGATCATCATAGTATCTTGTGTATGATGAGTTATACTTTGACTTATTCCTTAAGACCCTTAGGGTATATCAAAGGGTATGCTTGGGTATAATAAGTTGTACATGGAGATAATGTATGATCGATAAAGAATCTACCACTTCTAATAAAGAAGAGAAATGTCTATGTGATTCGATAAATGACAACCCGGTAGTCCTTGGTTAAGGCGAGAATGAAATTAGAAAGGAGTTTCTAATTTACATTATTTGAGTTGTGCATTTAAGGATCGAAATACATATAATTAAATAAAATAAGACTTGCGGTAATTCCGTGTCTTATATTTAATTGGGACATTGTATGGTGGAAGGATTGAATTATCACGGTAACTATTTACTCAAAGGTTCTTTAATGATTAATGTTGAAATCTATATTATCCGAAAAGTCGTTGATCATTAGGGAGGCTTATCCTATTGTAGAATAAATATTATTTATTTAAATAAATTAATTGTTTAATTTATTTATTTAAATAAGATTAGAATTATTCTAATTGATTTATTCACAATAGGTTTAATATGGAGAACCTAAAGGGTCACACCATAAAAGGAAGAATAATTATTTAAGAAGTTAATGGCATAATCGTATAATAATATGTTAAGTATATTTAATTTAATCTATGGTGATAGAATAAATTAAATAGCTTAATATTTATTATTTAATATTTTAGAAATATTAAATATAAATTAATAAGAGGAGTCTTATTAATATTATTACAATTATTATTATTTTAATTTCTAAAAGAGTTTAGAAATTAATTTAATATAAGTACTCTCATTTATTCCTAATAGGATTAGGAGGAAAATTAGTTAAAGGAGTTTAATTAATTATCCCTAATAAGATTAGGGAGCTTAATTAATTAAAAGAATTTAATTAATTAAATAAATCCCAATTCCTTAATTGTTAAGGTGGGTTGCCCACATCTATAAATAAGAGAGTCTTATTATGGGTGAGGGGGTTATTATGACTTTTACTGACGACATAATTTCAATTTGTTGGAATACGTTCTTTCTATAGAGATAGAAAACTAGGTTTGAGCCAATACCCTTCTTCTTGAATCTTTATTTTCCTTGGTGGATCACCTCTAGAGGCCAAACATATGGGTGGCTAACGTTGATCAAAGGAAGGAACAAAACCCGGTGGATTCAAGTTGAGCGAAAGGATTTGGAGGTGAACTTGTACACGAGGAAGCTCGATCTTCAAGGGTATGATTTTATTCTTTATCTTTTCGTTTAATTAATAATTATGCATAAAGGGTGATCCGGGTATATGGTTTGTAAATTTTTTTAAACTCTGATTTATCTCGCTTCCGCTTAATTTGTGCAATTTGATTGCGCACATGAATATTACAAACCTAACATCATGGACCTCTATTCAGACCGTAGTTGGATGGCACGACGAAAGTCAAGTGCCAAGTGTTTTTGGAGTATGCGTATAGTCACCCGAAATGTATGAATGGTAAGTCGCAGATACGATGTCCATGTTTGAAGTGTAAGAATGTAAATTATATGGACAGACACATGGTAAAATATCATTTATTTGTTTCTGGGTTCATGAGAAATTACGAAGAATGCTGATGGGCACATGGGCAGAGAAGAGATGGTGGCATCACACAAGTACACAATTCGGGCAGTAGTACTCATCGTATGAATGAAATGGTTCATAATATTGCAGGGCCAGATTTTGATTGGGAACAAGGCAGAGAGCAACCTATGAATTCTGATGCCAAAGACTTCTTTAAGTTGTTAGACGAGGGTAGAGAGCCATTGTGGCATGGTTGCACCGAACACACTACATTGTCTGCAGTGGGGACATTACTTAACATCAAAGCTAATCACAACATGAGCCATGAGTGTTTTGAGTCGCTCTTGAAGGCCATTAAGAGTATGTTGCCTAACGGTGAGAAATTACTTGGTAACTATTACTTTTGTAAGAAAATGGTGAAGAAGCTGGGTCTTAGATACCAAAAGATCGATGCATATCCCAACGATTGCATGTTGTTTTATAAGGAAAATAAACAGATGACAAGGTGCACGTTTTGCAGTCATGATCGGTTTAGGCCTAATAAAGAGGGTGTGACTACAAAAAAATCAAGTATACCGTTTAAGATTCTAAGGTATTTTCCAATAACACATCGGCTAAAAAGATTGTACATGTCTTCAAGAACAGTTGAACATATGAGTTGGCATGCGAAATCTCTAGCTAAAGATGGAGAACTAAATCATCCCGCAGATGGGCAGGCTTGGAAAGATTTCAACTTAGCACATCCTGGATTTGCATTGGAACCTAGAAATGTGAGGCTTGGATTGTCCACCGATGGTTTCAATCCGTTTGGCCACTCAATTTTATTCCGTACTCATGTTGATGCATGATTGTTACTCCGCATAACTTGCCTCCTTAGATGTGTATGAAAATGTACCATACTTGTTTCTTTCACTCGTGGTTTCGGTCCTAAGAGTCCGGAAAGAACTTAGATGTTTACTTGACACCTCTTATAGAGCGAGTTGAAGGTATTGTGGGAGGATGGAGTACAGACTTGGGATGTTATACGAAAACAAATTTCAACCTTAGAGGCGGCGGTTATATGGACTATAAGTGACTTCCCGACTTATGGTATGTTAGCTAGATGGAGTACACACGGGAAGGAAGTTTTGCTTGTCAGTATTGTATGGAGCATACAAAGTCGTTTAATCTATCAAAAGGTCGAAAGCCTTGTTGGTTTGGATCGTCATCGCTTTCTTACCGGTAGATCACCCGCTTTGAAGAAATAGAGAACACTTCAGAAAGGAAAAGTAGACAATGATATGCCCGCATGATTGCTTCGAGAACGGAGATGCGAGATCGTGTGATGAGATTGACGGTTATCCCACTTGGTAAGGTTAATTTATTTTAACTATTTAATTGTTAACATGATGATGACGGGACACTTATAAGCGTTTATTGAATGGTATTTATCTCGAAGGCACTCCACTTCCTTCTATCGATCAAGAGTTGTGGGAGAGGGCGTCTATTGTGAAGAAGAACTACATTAAAGGTCAAGGATAACGATGACGCCCATCCTTCAGTGGCTTAGGTTGCTCTTCTACCCAGTCTACACAGTCATCGAGCCATCTAGCTGTTTACACTCCGGCTGACTGTGTGAGAGCTATATGTCGAAATCGCGATCTTACAAGATTGGGCGGACATCACAACGGTGAGTCTCGAGGAGTTAGTTAAGTGAAGCGATGATGGCAAAACAACATCACAACACGGGGATGGCGATGAGGTATAAAATTAATTTGTTGTATATATTGTCGTAATATACCAATATTAACATATAGTATATATTTGTACCTTGTTTTATTATTTTGTTAATTATAGGGTGATCAAGGAGGCAGTGATGCTTGACGTACCTACTTTAGATTAGTTTTGTAGTTATAGTATAAGCTTGTACTTGTATATTCATTCTTTGGATATTTGTATGTTACTTAAACAAGTTTTGAAATGTTATTATATTTATTCAAATCATATAAGGTTTATATACTAGTTTGGTGTATGTGTTGGTGGACGATGGATGTTTATATTGTTGTGTATGCTGTTGTTGGGTATGTGTGTTGGGATAAAGCAGGTACAAAATAGGTATGAGTTTTGGGAATTCGCGCAAAATAGCAAAAATATGTTTTTTATTTTTTCCATATCGTGACGCATCGACGCTATCACCGATAATATAAGTGATTCGCTAAATATTTGTGGGTATTAGCGACCGCATGATACCGGTCGCTGCCACGTGGACCACGTCAGCTTTGGCCCTGGACCATGTCGACTCATTTTTAATGATCAAAATTATCATTTGATTTCATTTCATGATATTCATGATCGTCGTGATCACGATAAGTGATCATTGATAAACCTTTTTCTTGTAGTGTTTTCTATAAATATCATTTTTAAATATTATGGAATGAATTTGATATAATGTTATAATTGTGGGTAATATTTATAAATTTTGCAAAGTACGCAAGTTGTTATATAATATTCGATTGGTCGGGGAATATTCATTTTAACAGGGAATATTCCTACGATGGCACAATCATTGATGGACCCCACAACAGAATATTTGTCAGATTGAGAAAACGACAAAAATATTTTATGAAAATAACGGCGGAAGTTTTACCGTTAACTGTTGAAACACCCGGTGTTAAAAGTACAGAAATATGCGTGGTTGCATAGTAGCACACGGTATTGATTATTGATGCTTACGTGAGAAGTCACTCAGTTTTGTTCAATTATTGCTACAGTAATTTCTGCATAGTATCTCACGTTATTTGATTCAATTATTGTCGATATTTTATATATTAGTAAATCAATAATTGAGACGACAAAGTTATTAATATTATTATTTGCAATATTAACGATGTCTAGAAGTTTTGTCAATGAGAGGTTTGGTCACCTAATTGCGCGCCAATAGGGAGAAATCCTTATTGGAAAGCCCCCCTCTTTCCTGGGAACGACCTGGTCGATTAATATTGTGAATAATAATAATGATGATAAATGTTGTTAAAAATATTGAAGATATTTTTATGAAGTATTTGTTGTATTTATGGAGCCCCCATTTACCCATTTTTCAAAATAATTGGTAGAAATTATTTAAAGGTGGGGCCCACATGAAAAACTGATTTTAGAAATGGGGGTGGGAGGGAGTTACGTAAAGGGGAGGGAATTTATATATATATATGTATGTGATGTGTGTGTGTGTATATATATATATATATATATATATATATATGAATGTGATATGGGTGAGAGTGATGTGTGTGAGAGCGACATGTTGGTGGAGTT
This sequence comes from Panax quinquefolius, assembly GCA_020205615.1. Classification (NCBI taxonomy): domain Eukaryota; kingdom Viridiplantae; phylum Streptophyta; class Magnoliopsida; order Apiales; family Araliaceae; genus Panax; species Panax quinquefolius. Next base: position 29,059,470 of record CM035155.1, read on the forward strand.
TAGTGTGTGAGTGTGTGTGTGTGGTAGGAAAAAGGGGGGGGGGGGTGGGGGAAGATGCCTCGGAGATAAGGGAATGTGTGTGTGTGTGTTTGATGTAGAAATTGATGGGTGGATTATTGTGGGAGTTGTTGTTTTGTTTTGTTGCAAAATAACATTTGTTATAAATATATTTATATATATTATATTTTTGTTTGTTGTGAATTATTGCATTGAAATTCAATCACCTATAGTGTTGTATAGAGCATCCGTGAATTGTTTTTGTTGCGTCCGTTATTTATTTTTCAAATAGTATCCCTTCCATTCTCCTATAAATAGGATGCTTAGTTAGAATTGAAATCACACCAGAAATTCAGAGAAATTCTCTTCTATAATCTTGAGCCTATTTTTAAGAGTTTTAAGAAGCTTTGAGCGTAGTGCAAGTTTTCTTCAAGAATATCATCGCCCTACCAGTCGGAATACTCTTCTTTTACGGTAAGGGGTATTATTTCTTTCGTATTCATGAAGAGAACTTTTGTTATTCCATTCTTTATTATTCTGTTGGAATAACCTGTATACGCGGACTACCCTATACTTGGTAAAATTCTTCTATTATTCCATTCTTTATTATTATGTTGGAATAACTTCATGTCATCAAAACAAAGATACATGGTGAATTTCTTCTGTTATTCTATTCTTTATTATTATGTTGGAACATCCTGTCTGTGCGTTTACGCATGACCTGGTTCCGTTATTTATTATTCTGTTGGAACATCCCGCCGGTGCAATTTACTTTGACACGGTTAATTCTTTATTATTCTGTTGGAATATCATGTCTGTGCGTTTACACATGACCTGGTTCCGTTATTTATTATTCTATTGTAATAACCTGTCTGTACGATCTATCGCATGCCTGATGATTTATTTTGTTATTTCATTCTTTATTATACTCAGTTGGTTAAACTTTTGACTTTTATACTCCATGAAATTAGTGGAATATCCTTGATATTTACGCTTCATCAAGTATCTTTTCATGGAAATATTCTTCTGAGCATTCTTGAGTTTTACCCTACAAAGCAATATCATGTTGACAATTTGGACGTTATTGGTTCCTGAATAAATTAATTCTTGAACTTGTTTTATTTAATTCTTATATCATTGTCATCATCCTCATGTTTATATTATGTTGAAAGTCATCTGTGGCCTTTAGTGCATAGATGGACTTGGTATGATTATGACCGAGGATTATTCTGGTATAATCATGCACCGTAATGTTACAAATGATGTGGTAAAAGTCCTCATTGGCCCGTAGTGCATTGATGAACAGTTGTTGGCATGATCATGACCATTGATGAATACACGAATATCCTTGACCCATAGTGCATAGATAATTTGTGGTCGTGATACTAATGAATATCCTTGGTCGTAGTTCAAGGATGATGTGGATTATTTATTAAGGTGAGTCCCAACGATAAAAGTGATGAAAAACCTTTTAAATCATAAAAGATAGTAGATTTTATTCTCTACTTAACTCTTTTAATGGATTGCTTGTTCCGCTGAAGTTAAACTTGATGTTTGTTATATTGTATCGGTTTAACCTTAATCGCTCAAGGCTAACGATAATTTATTCTCGTATTATCTTGGTCATAATATTCCTTATCGGGCTAGTTGAGCTCACCCTTTTGCTTTCATTGTTCTCTTCAGGAAATGAGAATATAGCAGGGACTAGTCGGGGAACGGAGTGACGGTCCAGATGATAGCATTAGTATTCCTCACTATTCTATGTAATAGTGTGATAATAATTGTAATGAAGACTTATTCTGAGAGTAGATATTGTCTAGAAGATAATATTTGTATTAAAACTCACAGCTCTTGTTGTATATTTAAGATTATATTTGTATTTTGTACCATGTATTTGGCGACTCAGAATAGGTGATGTATATTTAAGAAAAATGGAACAAAAAGGAAAAGGGTGAGCTCAACTAGCCCAGTAAAGAATATTATGACTAAGATAATATACAACAAATTATCGTTAGTCTTCAACAGGGAAAAATCTAATAGAATACAATAGACAACAAATTTTAAATCAATATTCGCAGCGGAAATAATAATTCATTAGAAGAGTTAAGTAGAGAATGCAAACTACTATCTTCTATGTATGAATTTAAAAGTTCACCGTCTATCTTTTATCCCTGTAACATCAATCAATATATATCCGAATCAAATATTCATCTTTGCAATCTGAGCCAAAGATATTAATCGGTCGGTCATGTTCATCTCAACACTGTTCATCTTTTCACACGGGCCAAAGATATTAATCGATCATGTTCATCTCAACACTGCTCATCTTTGCACCTACGGGCCAAAGATATTCTTCAGAAATCATTCATCTTTGCACTTCTGAGCCAAAGATATTCCATAATATCATCATTTAAGACCAAGATGATAAAAATATTTTTAAAAAGCGAATCCAAAGTGAAACAAAATGACAAGGATTAAGGATTAAGGATTCGTACTTTGTTTTATCCACGTTCAAAAATACCTCAAAAATAATCACATTAAGTGGTGTAAAATTCAAGAATGATCAAAACATGGATACAATCAAAGCTAGTATCCGAATAGATATTTTGGATAAAAAGAAAATTTTTTATTTTTGATGAATAGTCAGTATTCGTGAATAAGTGTCAGATATCGTGAATAGTAAGAATCAGACACCAAAAGTTCCAAATTTGATAAAAACTTCGGATCAATATTTCAACATAATGATATTGAAGAAATAATATCATTCTGAAAAAAATAATATCCCTTACCTCGAAAGATTAGTACTTCTAATTTGGAATACGGGTATAGTCTTTGAAGGAACTTACACTCAAAGTATACTCAAAATACTCACAAGAATATTTCGATAATATAGAGAAAACTTCGATTTACGGTGTGATTTTCAATTTAACCTAAGCACCCTATTTATAGAAATCGCTTAGAACACCAAAGGCGAAAATTTAATAAATTAAAAATATAATTATATAAATTTCCTCATTATGCCTAGAATCTGATTTTAGCCATTAAACACATGTTAAAGATGCCCCAAACATTCCAAAAACGTTTTTCTTATTTAAAATAATTTAAACTTCCAAAAATCAATTATTTTTGAGACTTTGGAACTTCAATAATTCACAATAAATAGCCTTTTATCAGAAAATTCGAATCTCGCGTCTTTTATAGGAAATTAATTCTCTACAACTTTCCGTAAGAAAAGTTTTCCAAATTCAAATGAAATTGGTGAAATCCACAAGCAGGCGATTTTACATGCTATAATCAAATTCCAATCAATAAATGGGGTCCAACCAGAGCATGTTTAACATGTTTTAAATATTTATTGCAACAAAAATACTCTCTCCTCTCGTATACTCATATATCCCATATTCGTTGTAAAAATATCACCATTATTATATTATTAAAATATAATAATATTTTTAAATGAATTATTTTATCGAAAAAGATAAAATTTCAATTTTCAACAATTGTCACATTAAAATTTTTCTCCATCTATATCCACATAAAATCAATATTTTTCTCATCATATGAATCAATAATTAATTATTCACAAATAATATTACGAGAATCACAATATTGACAACGGGCGGTTCCAGGAAAGAGGGGCTTTCCAATAAGAATTTCTCCTTCTTGGCAAGCAATTAGGTGACCAAACCTCTCCTTGTATGAGAACTTTCTAGACATTGCAAATAATGTTATCTAATAATATTATTCGAGATAATATGAATTATTGCTTCGATAATGAAAAATCTTGTGTAATGACAATTATTGAAACAACAAAGAATATAAAATATCAACGCAAAGAATTATTAAATCAATAAAAATCTTGAATAAGAATTTCTGTAACCATTATTGAGTAAAGTGCCTTCACGTAAGAATCAATAATTGGTGCAATACCGCGTATCTTTATTGTGTTTTAACCACAAAGTATTTTAACAAAGATAACGGTAATAACTACGCCTAGTTATTTTTAAACCACTTATATTTGTCGTTTTCTTCATCCAATCGCTTCAGTTATGGGGCCCACACATGGTCGCTGCTGTGCCGCATTTAATATTCCCCAACAAAGACGAATATTCCACGCACCAAACTAATATTCCCTAACAACAATGAATATTTTATAACCACTTGCTTATTTTGAAATATTTACAGTATTTTACCCCTAACTATCCACATTAATCAAATCAACCCTTACTATAATAAATAGAGAAAATTAAATTTCATTAATAATAAGTTGGGGTCTTACAACCTCCCTCCTTATGAAATTTCGTCCTCGAAATTGGACGACGACGCATACTGTGTTTCGAAAAGGTGAGGATACCTCGCTTTCATTTCCGCTTTCAATTCCCGTGTCATTTTCCATAGCATGATTCCTCCCAAAACTTTAACTTGTGGTATGACCTTTCATAGCGTGGGACATGCTCCTTCCTATCCAAGATCTTGACAGTACCTCCTCATCGTTAAGTCTTCTACTATCTCGTCCTGGTTCTAACTCTATAACGTGGTTGGGTCTTTCACATATTTTCTGAAATATGGATATGTGAAACACATTATGAACACGAGACATACCGGAGGTAACGCGAGTCTATAGGCTACATTTCTACTCGGTCAAGAATTTGAAATGGACCAATAAATCGTGGATTGAGCTTTCCTCTCTTCCCAAATCTTGTAACTCCCTTCCATGGAGCAACACGCAACAATACACGATCCCCCACACTAAATTCCACGTCCTTTCGATGAAGATCCGCATAACTCTTTTGTCGATCTTGTGCGCTTTTTATATCGTTGTTGAATCATTTGGATCTTTTCGGTAGTCATACGCATCTTAACTCGGGTCCCAACAATGTTGCTTCACCCACCTCATCCCAACATATTGAGAAGCGACACTTTCGTCAAATAATGCTTCAAATGGAGCCACACCTATACTTGCCGATAACTTTGTTGTTATAGGAGAATTCCACCAATGGTAAATACTTATCCCAACTGCCCTTGAAGTCTAGGACACAGAGTCTTAATAGATCTTCAAGAGTTTGAATAGTCCTCTCTGATTGTCCGTCCGTTTGGGGATGGTATGCCGAACTGAATCGTAAATCCGTGCCCATAGTTTTTTGCAAGCTAACCCAAAATCTTGAAGTGAATCTTGGGTAACGATCCGAAACTATGGATACAGGCATGCAATGCAACCTCACAATCTCATTCACGTATATACTAGCAAGACGTTCAAGGGAATAAGTCTCCCGTATCGGCAAGAAATGAGCAGACTTGGTTAATCTATCAACAATAACCCAAATAACATTCGACGCCTTGAGAAACCGTAGGAAGACCGTGAATGAAATCCATGGTAATATGTTCCCACTTCCATTTCGGAATCTCAAGTGGTTGCAACGGACCCTTAGGTACTAGATGCTCCGCCTTTACACGTTGACAAGTTAAACACATCGAGATAAACTTTGCAATATCTCTCTTCATATTGTTCCACCAAAATGTATGTCGAAGATCACTTATATATTTTAGTACTTCGGGATGGATTGCAAATGGTGTGTATTGTGTGCCTCCATCATAATCTTGTACTTCAAATCGAGTCGTTAGGAACACAAAGTCTAGAGTGGACTCAAAGTATTCCTTCTTCATCAATTCTCGCTTGAATAGCTCCTTTTTGTACTTTCTTCTTCTTCATACGCATCGGCCCGGCCGGTGGCTCGAAGCAACCTTAACTTTTTCTATTAAAGTTGGCTCTACGTCAGATACTTGACATCATCGCACTCATTCCCCGCATACGATCTTCTACTCTACGCCAATACTACCACGTTCGCTTTACCGGGATGGTATTGAATAGTGTGGTCGTAGTCTTTCAATAGCTCGAGCCAACATCATTTGCCGCGTGTTGAGTTCTTTTTGGTGAAGAAATATTTAAGGCTTTTATGGTCCGAATATATCTCCACTTTCTCCCCATATAGATAATGCCTCCATATCTTAAGCATGAAAAAACGATCACGCTAACTCTAGATCATGAGTAGGATAATTCTTCTCATACTCTTTAAGTTGTCGCGAGGCATAGGCTATGACTTTCCCACGTTGCATGAGAACACATTCTAACCTTTTGCCCAAGCATCATTGCAGAGATAATTGAATCTATTCGAACCGGATGGTATTGTTAGAACGGTCTGAAATAAGTCTCCTCTTAAGCTCTTGGAAACTCTTCTCGCATTCTTCTCTCCAAACGAATTTTGTATCCTTAGAGAAGTTTGGGTTAATGGAGTAGCGATTCGAGAAAACCCTTCCACAATTTCCGATAATAACCAAATTTAAGCCCAAAAACTACGTACTTGATCACCGACCGGTTGCCTCTAACTTTGTATTGCTTCAATCTTCACGGATCAACAGATACTCCATGTTTTGACACCCGTGCCCAAGAAATGCTACTTCCTCAAGCCGTAACTCGCGATTTCTTCAATTTGGCATATAGTTTGTTTTCACGAAGCCTTTGAGTACCAAATTTCAAATGGTGCTCATGATCTTCACGACTTTTGGAATATATGAGGATGTCATCAATAAAGACAACAACAAACCGATCCAAATATTCCTTGAATACTCGGTTCATCATATCCATGAAAGCCGCAGGAGCATTAGTTAGTCCGAAAGACATGACTAAGAATTCATAATGCCCATACCGAAGTTCAAGGCGTCTTTGGAATATCCTCGGTTCTAATCTTCAAATTGATGATATCCGAATGAAGATCGATTTTGAAAAGAATTGTGCCCTCAGAATCGGGTCAAACAAGTCATCAATACGAGGTAGAGGATACCTATTCTTGATGGTGACATGGTTCAATTCCCGATAGTCAATACAAAGTTGCATACTCCGTCTTTCTTATTTACGAATAAAACAGGAGCACCCAAGGAGATGTCTTAGGGCCAATGAAACCGATGTCCAACAATTCCTCAGAGTTGGACCTTTAACTCCGAAGTTCAATAGAGCCATTCGATATGGGGTTTTAGAAATGGGCTTTGTGCGAGTTCAAGATCAATAAAGAATTCAACTTCATGTTGCGGGGGTAGGCCAGAAGTTCTTCAGAAATATGTCGGAAAGTCAATAACAACAGAATATTATTCAAATTTGGCGTGTCTTTATTCAAATCCATAACATGGGCTAAGAAAGCTTGACATCCGCTTTTTCAATAAGCGAATAGCTTTATGATTAGATATGACAAATGATTGATTTTAATGGTTTAGTTGCTTGAATTCATACAACGGGTTGGTTAGGAATATGAAAACTAACAACCTTACGAAAACAATCAATTTTGGCATGATGAGTAGTTAACCAATCAATCCCTAAAATCACATCAAAAGCAAGTATCTTTAAAAGAGATAAGGTCAATGGGTAAGGTGATGGTGCCAACTTTGAATCAAACAAGATTTATAAAGCAAGTGGATGTGATGAAAGTTTCTCTAACGGAGTTTCCACAGATAGGTCAAAGTCTAATTTCTCCTGAGTCAAGTTTAAGCGTTGAGCACATGCAGGAGAGATAAATGAATGGGTAGCACCGGTATCAAGTAAGGTATAAACTTCGCAAGAATTTATAAATAGCTTACCCGTGATCACCTCGTTTGGGTTCCTTGCATTTTGACGACCACAACAAACGCTCTTCCAGAACCGTTGACTTTGATTTTCTAGGATAATCTTTTGAATCACCAGTCCTCATTGAACTAAAGCTTCGCTACCGCATAATCCCGAAGCGATATGTCCTTCCTTTCCACAATTATAGCATACCTTGAACTGTTCAGGCGGTTTGGTGATATGTCCCTCTTTTCCGCATTTTAGAAGATATATGGGGTGGTCGTTCTCCTCCTTAGCACCGATTCTTGTCACGACCTTTGTCGTCTTCACATGGTCGTTGTTAAATCTCCTCTTTTAAAATCTCTCCCGACTCGCTTCTTCTATTTTCATGGCCATGATTACCACCGAGTGGTTACCATTTTTGTAAAATCTGTTTGCTTTCTCCATTTGGTTATCATTATTACATTGATCGCTATCTCTCGGTAAGATCCTCGGTTATGGTCCCTCGGTTGAACATACTCGTTATCTCGCTTCTAACAATTGAGCCTCACTGTTAACAACATCCTGTCGAATAGAGAAAATTTATGAGAAATGAGATATTTTCAGTATGCCGGGTTTCAAACCTCTAAGAAACATCCGCGTCATACGTTCCTCATTCTCCACCAAATGAGGTGCAAACTGGATAACTCGCAAACTTTGCCTCGTCATTGAGACACCGTCATGTTGTTCTCGCTCGGTCTAATAAACTCCACTTCCTTCATATAACGAACACTTTCGGAAAGTATTTGTCATTAAATAGTTTCAAGCGTCTCCCAAGACACGCCGAGTGCGTTTGGATGGGTACGCTTCACGAGACTCCCACCGAAGAGTACGCCTCGCCACGGAACATAAAGGTGGCGAATGGAACCTTATGTTCCTCCGTGTATCCCAAGACATCGAATATCTTGGTAATTTGCTTGACCCATGTTTCCGCCATGATCGGATCTCGCTTTCCCTTAAATTCTCGGTGGTCCCAACTCTTTGAATCGCTTGCATTTGTGACAACCCGTGAATTGCTATCATTTCCTCCTATATTTTGAACACGAGTCTCCTAAATGCGATTTTGCATGAAGCGCAAAAAGCTTCTAAACATCCTCGTTCATCATCTCGCTTTCATTGGTGTTGTTCACGGGAGGAACATTGCCAACTGTTGCACGTTCTCCTCGTTGGTGAGTACAGCGTCTCCACGGTCTCATTTCCATTGTTAATATTCTCATTCGACATTCTCAAATCTTGTCATAAAACAAGGGTTAATTAAGGAAATCAATATATCACATAATATCCCTATATCTTGACCAACTAACAAATAAGCTTAGGTAGGACACACTAGCGAAGGATTTACTCGTCTCTCCCTCCTAGTTCTATTCCCCGATCTCATTGGAGATCATATCCCTAAGCTCGACATTAAGTTGTGATGCCCCCAAAATAGGTATACAACACCCATTCCGAGTCGCCAAATACATGGTACGTAAACAACTACAACTTTATTATTACAACAAGAAAGCTGTGAGTTTGAATACAAATATTATCTTCTAGATAATATCTATACTCAAATAAATCCTCATCACATTTATTGATACATTATTTTACAAAATGGTGAGGACTACTAAACAACTCTCTCTAGAACCTTGAAAAATGGAACAAAAGGAAAAGGGTGAGCTCAACTAGCCCGGTAAAGAATATTATGACTAAGATAATATACAACAAATTATCGTTAGTCTTCAACAGGGGAAAAATCTAATAGAATACAATAGAAAACAAATTTTAAATCAATATTAGCAATGAAATAATAATTCATTAGAAGAGTTAAGTAGAGAATGCAAACTACTATCTTCTATGTATGAATTTAAAAGTTCATCATCTATCTTTTATCCCTGTAACATCAATCAATATATATCCGAATCAAATATTCATCTTTGCACTACAGCCAAAGATATTCATCGATTAGTCATGTTCATCTAAACACCTGTTCATCTTTGCACTACGGGCCAAAGATATTAATCAGTCGGTCATGTTCATCTCAACACCTGTTCATCTTTGCACTACGGGCCAAAGATATTCTTCAGAAATCATTCATCTTTTGCACTGAGGATCAAAGATATTCCATAATATCATCATTTAAGGTGAAGATGATGAAAATATTTTAAAGAAAGCGAATCCGGTGAAACAAAATGACAAGGATTAAGGATTCGTACTTTGTTTTATCCACGTTCAAAAATACCTCAAAAATAATCACAGTGGTGTAAAATTCAAGAATGATCAAAACATGGATACAATCAAAGCTAGTATCCAGAATAGATATTTTGGACGAAAAGAAAATTTTTTATTTTTCGATGAATAGTGCCGATTCGTGAATAGTGTCAGATACGTGAATAAAGTGAGTATCGTGAATAAAGTAACTCAGACACCAAAAGTTCTAAATTTGATAAAACTTCAAATCAATATTTCAACATAATGATATTGAAGAAATAATATCATTACTGAAAAAAAAATAATATCCCTTACCTCGAAGATTAGTACTTCTATTTGGAATACTAGGGTATATAGCTAAAAAGGAACTTCAGACCGTAGTATAGCAATACTCAAAGTATACTCAAAATACTCACAAGAATAAACCGATAATATAGAGAGAAAACTTGATTTACGGTGTGATTTTCAATTCTAACCTAAGCACCTATTTATAGGAAATTGCTTAGAACACCAAAGCGTAAAATTTAATAAATTAATAATATAATTATATAAATTTCCTACGCATGCCTAGAATCTAATTTCAGCCATCAAACACATATTAAAGATGCCCCCAAACATTCCAAAAACGTTTTTCTTATTTAAAATAATTTAAACTTCCAAAAATCAATTATTTCAGAGCTTCTGAACTTCAATAATTCACAATAAATAGCCCTTTTATTAGAAAATTCGAATCTCGCGGCTTTTTATAGGAAATTCAATTCTCTACAACTTTACAGAAGAAAGGTTTTCAAAATTCCAAACAGAAATTGAACGAAATCCACAAACAGGTTTTCAAGAACTCAAGAGAAGACTCATTTCAGCACCTGTTCTTATAATACCATCCGGCTCGGAGGGATTTGTCATCTACAGTGATGCTTTGGGCAAAGGGTTAGGATGTGTTCTCATGCAACATAGGAAAGTCATAGCCTATGCCTCTCGATAACTCAAAGAATATGAGAGGAATTATCCTACTCATGATCTAGAGTTTACATCAGTCATTTTTGCACTAAAGATTTAGAGGCATTACTTGTATGGGGAGAAAATGGAGATCTTTACGGATCATAAAAGCCTCAAATATTTTTTCACTCAAAAGGAACGTACTCAACATGCGAAAGCGACGTTGGCTTGAACTGTTTAAAGATTATGATCATACCATCCAATATCATCCTGGAAAAGCGAACGTGGTAGCTAACGCATTGAGTAGAAGATCATATGCGGGTACGAGTACGATATTGTCAATGCAAAGGCCCATTTTGTGTGACTTGCAAAGGATGGAGATAGAGTTAAAGACTCCAGGGATCCATGTGATGATAAAGTTAAAGCTGCTCAAGCTAAAGACCTGGAGCTGATGCGTATAAGGAAGAAAGTACAAGAAGGTGATATGCCGGAAGTAAGAATCGATGAAGAAGGAATACTTCGAGTCAACTCCAGACTTTGTGTTCCTAACGACCATGATTTAAAGTATAAAATCATGATGGAGGCGCACAACACACCATTTGCAATCCATCCTGGGAGTACCAAAATGTATCGTTATCTTTGACATACATTTTGGTGGAGCAATATGAAGAGAGAGATAGCGGAGTTTATCTCAAGGTGTTTAACCTGTCAATGAGTCAAGGCGGAGCATCAAGTGCCAAAAGGTCCATTGAAACCACTTGAAATTCTAGAATGGAAGTGGGAGCACATTACCATGGATTTTGTTACTGGTCTTCCCAAGGTTTCTCAAGGCATAGATGCGATTTGGGTCATTGTTGATAGATTGACCAAGTCTGCTCATTTCTTACCTATACTAGAAACTTATACACTTGAACATCTTGTCGTATGTACATAAACGAGATTGTAAGACTGCATGGTATGCCAGTATCCATAGTTTCTGATCGAGACCCAAGATTTACTTCACGATTTTGGGTTAGTTTGTAAAAAGCTATGGGCACGAATTTACGATTTAGTTCGGCATATCATCCTCAGACGGACGGACAATCAGAGAGGACTATTCAAACTTTTGAAGATTTATTAAGAATCTGTGTCCTTGACTTCAAGGGAAGTTGGGACAAGTTCTTACCATTGGTGGAGTTTTCCTACAACAACAGTTATCAAGCAAGTATTGGCATGGCTCCATTCGAAGCGTTGTATGGAAGAAAGTGTCATTCTCCAGTATGCTGGGATGAGGTGGGTGAAGCAACATTGTTGGGACCGGAGTTAGTACGTATGACTACGGAAAAGATACAAACGATTCGGCAACGTATAAAAACCTCACAAGATCGATAAAAGAGTTATGTTGATCTTCATCGAAAGGACGTGGAATTCAATATTGGAGATCATGTGTTGTTACGTGTTGCTCCATGGAAAGGAGTTACTGTAAGACCCCAACTTATTATTAATGAAATTTAATTTTCTCTATTTATTATAGTAAGGGTTGATTTGATTAATGTGGATAGTTAGGGGTAAAATACGCAAATATTTCAAAATAAGTAAGTGGTTATAAAATATTCATTGTTGTTGGGGAATATTCGTTTGGTCGTAGAATATTAAATGCTTTGTTGGGGAATATTAAATGCGATGACATGATGACCATGTGTGGGCCCCATAACGGAAAGAGATTGGATGAAGAAAGCATAAATATAAGTGGTTTAAAAATAAGCAGGCGTAGTTATTACTGATTAATTCTCGTTAAAATACCGGTGGTTAAAACACAAGAAGACACCAGATTGCACCAATTATTGATTCTTACGTAAGAAGGCACTACTCAATAATGGTTACGGAATTCTTTGCTCAAAGATTTTATTGATTTAATAATTCTTTGCGTTGATATTTTATATTCATTGTTGTTTGATAATTGTCATTACACAAGTATTTTTCATTATCGAAGCAATAATTCATATTATCGAATAATATTATTAGATAACATTATTGGCAATGTCTAGAAAGTTACGCTTAAGGAGAGGTTTGGTCACCTAAATTGCGGCAAGAAGGAGAAATTCTTATTGGAAAGCCCCCTCTTTCCTGGGAACTGCCTGGTTGTCAATATTGTGATTCTGTAATATTATTTATGAATAATTAATTATTGATTCATATGATGAGAAAAATATTGATTTTATGTGGATATAGATGGAGAAAAATTTTAATGTGACAATTGTTGAAAATTGAAATTTTATCTTTTTCTGATAAAATAATTCATTTAAATATATTATTATATTTTAATAATATAATAATGGTGATATTTTTACAACGAATATGGGATATATGAGTATACGAGGAGGAAGAGTATTTTGTTGCAATAAATATTTAAAACATGTTAAACATGCTTAAATTGGACCCCATTTATCGATTGAAATTTGATTATAGCATGTAAAATCGCCTGGTTTGTGGATTTTGGTCAATTTCATTTGGAATTTGGAAAACATTTCTTACGTAAAGTTGTAGAGAATTGAATTTCCTATAAAAATTCGCGAGATTCGAATTTTCTGATAAAAGGGCTATTTATTGTGAATTATTGAAGTTCTGAAGCTCCGAAATAATTGATTTTTGGAAGTTTAAATTATTTTAAATAAGAAAAACGTTTTTGGAATGTTTGGGGGCATCTTTAACATGTGTTTGATGGCTGAAATCAGATTCTAGGCATGCGTAGGAAATTTATATAATTATATTATTAATTTATTAAATTTTACGCTTTGTGTTCTAAGCAATTTCTATAAATAGGGTGCTTATGTTAGAATTGAAAATCACAATTTAAACTCAAGTTTTCTTTCTCTATATTATCGAGTTTATTCTTGTGAGTATTTTGAGTATACTTTGAGTATTGCTATACGGTGCAAGTTCCATTCAAAGACTATACCCAGATTCCAATTTGTAAGTACTAATCTTTCGAGGTAAGGGATATTATTTTTTTTCAGTAATGATATTATTTCTTCAATATCATTATGTTGAAATATTGATTTGAAGTTTTTATCAAATTTGGAACTTTTGGTGTCTGAGTTACTTATTCACGATACCAAGCCTTTATTCACGATATCTGACACTATTCACGAATACTAAGACTATTCATCAAAAATAAAAAATTTCTTTTTCGTCCAAAATATCTATTCGGATACTAGCTTTGATTGTATCCATGTTTTGATCATTCTTGAATTTTACACCACCGCGTGATTATTTTTGAGGTATTTTTGAACGTGGATAAAACAAAGTACGAATCCTTAATCCTTAATCCTTGTCATTTTGTTTCACCTTTGGATTCGTTTGTTTAAAAATATTTTCATCATCTTGGTCTTAAATAATGATATTATGGAATATCTTTGGCTCATGTAGCAAAAGATGAATAATTTCAAGAATATCTTTGGCCCGTAGTGCAAAAAAAGATGAACAGTGTTGAGATGAACATGACCGATCGATTAATATCTTTGGCCCGTAGTGCAAAGATGAACAAGTGTTTAGATGAACATGATTAATCGATGAATATCTTTGGCTCAGTAGTGCAAAGATGAATATTTGATTCGAGATATATATTGATTGATGTTACAGGATAAAAGATAGAGCGATGAACTTTTAAATTCATACATAGAAGATAGTAGTTTGCATTCTCTACTTAACTCTTTTAATGAATTATTATTTCCATGCGAATATTGATTTAAAATTTGTTGTCTATTGTATTATATTAGATTTTTCCTGTTGAAGACTAACGATAATTTGTTGTATATTATCTTAGTCATAATATTCTTCTTTGGGCTAGTTGAGCTCACCCTTTTCCTTTTTGTTCCATTTTTCTTCTCGGGAGGCGAGAATATAGCGAGTATTTAGTCTGGGTATGGAATGAAGGTTCTAGAGAGAGTTGTTTAATAGTCCTCACCATTTTTGTAAAATAATGTATTAATAAATGTGATGAGAATTTATTTGAGTATAGATATTGTCTAGAAGATAATATTTGTATTCAAACTCACAGTTTTACTGTTGTAATAATAAAGTTGTAGTTGTTTCTGTACCATGTATTTGGCGACTCAGAATGGGTGTTGTATACCTATTTTGGGGGCGTCATAGTTGGTATCAAAGCTTAGGGATATGATCTCTGGCGGAGATCGGGGAATAGAACTAGGAGGGGAGAGACGAGTAAATCCTTCGCTAGTGTGTCCTACCTAAGCTTATTTGTTAGTTAGTCGAGTATATAGGGATATTATGTGATATATTGATTTCCTTAATTAACCCTTGTTTTATGACAAGATTTGAGAATGTCGAATCGAGAATATTAACAATGGAAATGAGACCGTGGAGACGCCTCAGACTCACCAACGAGGAGAACGCGTAACAGTGGGGCAATGTTCCTCCTGTGAACAACACCAATCGAAAGAGATGATGAACGAGGGATGTTTAGAAGCTTTTTGCGATAGCTCATAAAATCGCATTTGAGGGAGACTCGTGTTCAAAATATAGGAGGAAATGATAGCAATTCACGGGTTGTCACAAAGAAAGCGATTCAAAGAGTTGGGACCACCAGAATTTAAGGGAAAGCCAGATCCGATCATGGCGGAAACATGGGTCAAGCAAATTACCAAGATATTCGATGTCTTGGGATGCACGGAGAACAGAAGGTTCCATTCGCCACCTTTATGTTCCGTGGCGAGGCGACTCATCGGTGGGAGTCTCGTGAAGCGCACTCCATCCACCAAGACTCAAAGATGTCTTGGGAGACATTTCAAAATTATTTAATGACAAATACTTTCCGAAAGTGTTCGGCTATATGAAGGAAGTGGAGTTCATCGATTAGAACAAAACAACATGCAATTTGTCTCAAAGACGGGCAAAGTTTGCAGAGTTATCCGTGTTTTGCACCTCATTTGGTGGAGAATGAGGAACGATATGATGCGGATGTTTCGAGAGGTTTGAAACCCAAGATACGACAATATCTCATTTCTCATAAATTTTCTCTATTCAGGATGTTGTTACTGTGGCTCAATTGTTAGAGCGAGATAACGAGTATGTTCAACCGAGGGACCATAACCAGGATCGTACTAGAGATAGCAGTCAACAGAATAATGATAACCAGCGGAGAAAGAAACAGACGGACAAAAATGGTAACCACTCTGGTGGTAATCATGGCCATGAAAATAGAAGAAGCGAGTCAGAGGAGATTTTAAAAGAGGAGATTTAACAACTAATTATGTGAAGACGATGATTACGCAAGAAAGAATCGGTTCTAAGGAGGAGAACGACCACCCATTATATGCTACAAAATGCGGAAAAGAGGGACATATCGATCAAACCGCCCATAACATTCAAGGTATGCTATAATTGTGGAAAGGAAGGACATATCGCCGGATTGACGCATTTAGCGAAGCTCTAGTTCAATGGGACGGTGATTCAAAAGATTGTCCCGAGAAAATCAAAGTCAATCGGTTCTCGGAAGAGCGTTTGTTGTGACTAGTCAAAATGCGAGGAACCCAAACGAGGTGATCACGGGTAAGTTTATTTATAAATTATTACGAAGTTTATACCTTACTTGACTCTAAGTGCCCATTCATTTATCTCTCCCGCATGTGCTCAATGTTTAAACTGATTCTAGGAGAAATTAGACTTTGACCTATCTGTGGAAACTCCGTTAGAGAAACTTTCATCACATCCATCGCTTATAAATCTTGTTTGATTCAAGTTGGCACCATCACCTTACCTATTGACCTTATCTCTTTAAAGATACTTGCTTTTGATGTGATTTTAGGGATTGATTGGTTAACTACTCATCATGCCAAAATTGATTGTTTTCGTAAGGTTGTTAGTTTTCATATTCCTAACCAACCTGTTGTACAAATTCAAGTAACTAAACCATTAAAATCAATCACTGTCATATCTAATCATAAAGCTATTCGTTTATTGAAAACGGATGTCAAGCTTTCTTAGCCCATGCTATGGATTTGAATAAAGACACGTCAAATTTGAATAATATTCCTGTTGTTATTGACTTTCCCGACGTATTTCTGAAGAACTTCCCGGCCTACCCCGTAACGTGAAGTTGAATTCTTTATTGATCTTGAACCCCGTACAAAGCCCATTTCTAAAACCCCATATCGAATGGCTCTATTGAACTTCAGGAGTTAAAGGTCCAACTATAGGAATTGTTGGACATCGATTTTATTCGGCCCAAGTACATCTCCTTGGGGTGCTCTCTGCTTTTTATCGTAGAAAAGAAAGAGAGCGGGAGTATGCGACTTTGTATTGACTATCGGAATTGAACCATGTCACCATCAAGAATAGGTATCCTCTACCTCGTATTGATGACTTGTTTTGACCGATTGCTGAGGCATAATTCTTTTCAAAAATCGATCTTCGCTCGGATATCATCGGTGAAGATTAGAACCGAGGATATTCCAAAGGCGCCTCGAAACTCGGTATGGGCATTATGAATTCTTAGTCATGTCTTTCGGACTAACTAATGCTCCTACGGCTTTCATGGATATGATGAACCGAGTATTCAAGGAATATTTGGATCGATTTGTTGTTGTCTTTATTGATGACATCCTCATATATTCCAAAAGTCGTGAAGATCATGAGCACCATTTGAAATTTGGTACTCCAAAGGCTTCGTGAAAACAAACTATATGCCAAATTGAAGAAATGCGAGTTCGCTTCGAGGAAGTAGCATTTCTTGGGCACGTGGTGTCAAAACATGGAGTATCTGTTGATCCTGCCAAGATTGAAGCAATACAAAGTTGGGAGCAAATCAAGTCGGTGTGATCAAGTCACGTAGTTTTTGGGCTTAAGCTGGTTATTATCGGAGATTCGTGGAAGGGTTTTCTCGAATCGCTACTCCATTAACCCAGCTAACTCGGAAGGATACAAAATTTGTTTGGAGCGAAGAATGCGAGAAGAGTTTCCAAGAGTTTAAGAGGAGACTTATTTAAGCACTGTTTCTAACAATACCATCTGGTTCGGATGGATTTGTTATCTACAGCGATGCTTCAAGCAAAGGGTTAGGATGTGTTCTCATGCAACGTGGGAAAGTCATAGCCTATGCCTCACGACAACTTAAAGAGTATGAGAAGAATTATCCTACTCATGATCTAGAGTCAAGCGTGATCGTTTCAAGCGCTTAAAGATATGTAGGCACTATCTATATGGGGAGAAAGTGGAGATATATTGCACCATAAAAGCCTTAAATATTTCTTCACTCAAAAGAACTCAACATGCCAAGAACGACGTTGGCTCGAGCTATTGAAATACTACGACCATTAACTATTCAATACCATCCCGGTAAAGTTTAACGTGGTAGTCGACGCATTGAGTAGAAGATCATATGCGGGGAATGAGTGCGATGATGTCAAGTATACGACAGAGCCAACTTTAATAGAAAAAGTTAAGGTTGCTTCAAGCCACCGAGGCTTTGAGCCGATGCGTATGAAGAAGAAAGTACAAGAAGGAGCTATTCGAAAGCGAGAATTGATGAAGAAGGAATACTTCGAGTCCACTCTAGACTTTGTGTTCCTAACGACTGTGATTTGAAGTACAAGATTATGATGGAGGCACACAATACACCATTTGCAATCCATCATGGAAGTACTAAAATGTATCGTGATCTTCGACATACATTTTGGTGGAACAATATAAAGAGAGAGATTGCAAAGTTTATCTCGATGTGTTTAACTTGTCAACGTGTAAAGGCGGAGCATCTAGTACCTAAGGGTCCGTTGCAACCACTTGAGATTCCGAAATGGAAGTGGGAACATATTACTATGGATTTCGTTACGGGTCTTCCTACGGTTTCTCAAGGCGTCAATGCTATTTGGGTTATTGTTGATAGATTAACCAATTTCGCTCATTTCTTGCCGATACACGGAGACTTATTCCCTTGAATGTCTTGCTAGTATGTACGTGAATGAGATTGTGAGGTTGCATGGCATGCCTGTATCCATAGTTTCGGATCGTGACCCAAGATTCACTTCAAGATTTTGGGTTAGCTTGCAAAAAGCTATGGGCACGGATTTACGATTCAGTTCGGCATACCATCCCCAAACGGACGGACAATCAGAGAGGACTATTAAAACTCTTGAAGATCTATTAAGACTCTGTGTCCTAGACTTCAAGGGTAGTTGTGATAAGTATTTACTATTGGTGGAATTCTCCTACAACAACAGTTATCAGGCAAGTATAGGTGTGGCTCCATTTGAAGCATTATTTGGACGAAAGTGTCGCTCTCCAATATGTTGGGATGAGGTGGGTGAAGCAACATTGTTGGGACCCGAGTTAGTACGTATGACTACCAAAAAGATCCAAATGATTCAACAACGTATACAAACGGCACAAGATCGACAAAAGAGTTATGCGGATCTTCATCGAAAGGACGTGGAATTTAGTGTAGGGGATCATGTATTGTTGCGTGTTGCTCCATGGAAGGGAGTTACAAGATTTGGGAAGAGAGGAAAGCTCAATCCACGATTTATTGGTCCATTTCAAATTCTTGACCGAGTAGGAAATGTAGCCTATAGACTCGCGTTACCTCCGAGTATGTCTCGTGTTCATAATGTGTTTCACATATCTGTACTTCGTAAATATGTGAAAGACCGAACCACGTATATAGAGTTAGAACCGGATTTAAATAGTCAAGACTTAACGTATGAGGAGGTACCTGTTATGATCTTGGATAGGAAGGAGCATGTCCTACGCGCAAAGGTCATACCACAAGTTAAAGTTTTGTGGAGGAATCATGCTATAGAGGAAATGACCTGAGAATTAGAAACGGAAATGAAAGCGAGGAATCCTCACCTTTTCGAAACACCAGGTACGTACGTCAATTTTGAGGACGAAATTTCATAAGGATGGGAGGTTGTAAGACCCCAACTTATTATTAATGAAATTTAATTTTCTCTATTTATTATAGTAAGGGTTGATTTGATTAATGTGGATAGTTAGGGGTAAAATATGCAAATATTTCAAAATAAGCAAGTGGTTATAAAATATTCATTGTTGTCGGGGAATATTCGTTTGGTCGTAGAATATTCAAATCTTGTTGGGGAATATTAAATGACTGACAAGCAGCAGCGACCATGTGTGGGCCCCATAACTGAAAAAAGCGATTGGATGAAAAAATGACAAATATAAGTGGTTTAAAAATAACTACAGTAGTTATTCTGCAAGTTATCTTGTTAAAATACTAAATTGGTTAAAACACAAGAAGACAAGGTATTGCACCAATTATTGATTCTTACGTAAGAAGACACTACTCAATAATGGTTACATGAATTATTATTCGAAGATTTTATTGATTTAATAATTCTTTGCGTTGATATTTTATATTCATTGTTGTTTCAATAATTGTCATTACACAAGATTTTTCATTATCGAAGCAATAATTCATATTATCTCGAATAATATTATTAGATAACATTATTGGCAATGTCTAGAAAGTTACATCTAAGGAGAGGTTTGGTCACCTAATTGCTTGTATTTAGTAAGGAGAAATTCTTATTGGAAAGCCCCCTTTCAGGAACCGCACGGTTGTCGATATTGTGATTTCGTAATATTATTTGTGAATAATTAATTATTGATTCATATGATGAGGAAAATATTGATTTTATGTGGATATAGATGGAGAAAATTTTAATGTGACAATTGTTGAAAATTGAAATTTTATCTTTTTTCGATAAAATAATTCATTTAAAAATATTATTATATTTTAATAATATAAAAATGGTGATATTTTTACAACGAATATGGGATATATGAGTATACGAGGAGGAAGAGTATTTTTGTTGCAATAAATATTTAAAACATGTTAAACATGCTCAGTGGACCCCATTTATTGACTAAAATTTGATTATAGCTTTGTAAAATCGCTTTGTTTGTGGATTTGGTCAATTTACATTTGGAATTTGGAAAAACTTTCTTCTGTAAAGTTATAGAGAATTGAATTTCCTATAAAAAGTCGCGAGATTCGAATTTTCTGATAAAAAGGCTATTTATTGTGAATTATTGAAGTTCCGAAGCTCTGAAATAATTAATTTTTGGAAGTTTAAATTATTTTAAATAAAAAAAACATTTTTGGAATGTTTGGGGGCATCTTTAACATGTGTTTGATGGCTGAAATCAGATTCTAGGCATGCGTAGGAAATTTATATAATTATATTATTAATTTATTAAATTTTTCTGCTTTGGTAAAGCAAGCAATTTCTATAAATAGGTGCTTAGGTTAGAATTGAAAATCACAATTAAGCTCAAGTTTTTCTCTCTATATTATCGAGCGTATTCTTGTGAGTATTTTGAGTATACTTTGAGTATTACTATATGGTGTGAGTTCCTTCAAAGACTATATTCTAGTATTCCAAATTAAGTACTAATCTTTCGAGGTAAGGGATATTATTTTTTTTAGTAATGATATTATTTCTTCAATATCATTATGTTGAAATATTGATCTAAAGTTTTATCAAATTTGGAACTTTTGGTGTCTGAGATTCTTATTCACGATACAAGACTATTCACGATATCGACACTATTCACGAATAAAGACTATTCATCAAAAAAATAAAAATTTTTTTTTTCGTCCAAAATATCTATTCGGATACTAGCTTTGATTGTATCCATGTTTTGATCATTCTTGATTTTTTACACCACCGTGATTATTTTTGAGGTATTTTTGAACGTGGATAAAACAAAGTACGAATCCTTAATCCTTAATCCTTGTCATTTTGTTTCTTTGGATTCGTTTCTTTAAAAATATTTTTCATCATCTTGATCTTAAATGATGATATTATGGAATATCTTTGGCATGTAGTGCAAAGATGAATGATTTTGAAGAATATCTTTGGCCCGTAAGTGCGAAGATGAGCAGTGTTGAGATGAACATGACCGATCGATTAATATCTTTGGCCCGTAGTGCAAAGATGAGCAGTGTTTAGATGAACATGACCAAATGATGAATATCTTTGGCTCAGAGTGCAAAGATGAATATTTGATTCGGATATATATTGATTGATGTTGGGGATAAAAGATAGATGATGAACTTTTAAATTCATACATGAAGATAGTTGTTTGCATTCTCTACTTAACTCTTCTAATGAATTATTATTTCATTGTGAATATTGATTTAAAATTTGTTGTCTATTGTATTCTATTAGATTTTTCCCTGTTGAAGACTAACGATAATTTGTTGTATATTATCTTAGTCATAATATTCTTTACTGGGCTAGTTGAGCTCACCCTTTTACTTTTTGTTCCATTTTTCTTCTCAGGAGGCGAGAATATAAGCGAGTAATGTAGCCTGGTATGGAATGAAGGTTCAGAGAGAGTTGTTTAGTAGTCCTCACCATTTTTGTAAAATAATGTATCAATAAATGTGATGAGGATTTATTTGAGTATAGATATTGTCTAGAAGATAATATTTGTATTCAAACTCACAGTTTTACTATTGTAATAATAAAGTTGTAGTTGTTTCTGTACCATGTATTTGGCGACTCAGAATGGGTGTTGTATACCTATTTTGGGGGCGTCACAGTTACGAGATTTGGAAAGAGAAGAAAGCTCAATCCTCGATTCATTGGCCCATTTTTAATCCTCGATCGAGTAGAAACTGTGGCGTATAGACTCGCTTTACCTCCAAGTATGTCTCGTGTTCATAACGTTTTTTATATATCCATATTACGTAAATATGTGGAAGACCCAAACCACATTATTGAGTTAGAATCGGATGAAATAGCGAAAGATTTAACGTATGAAGAGGTTCCTGTTCAAATCTTAGATAAGAAGGAACATATTCTACTCTCCAAGGTTATATCTCAAGTCAAAGTTTTGTGGAGAAACCACGATGTTGAAGAAATGACCTGGGAGTTAGAATCTGAAATAAAATCAAGGTATGTACCTTAATTTCAAGGGCGAAATTTCATAAGAAGGGGAGGTTGTAAGACCCCAATTTTTTTTTTAATAAAGATGATTTTTCCATAAATATCATTTTTAAATATTATGGAATGAATTTGATATAATGTTATAATTGTGGGTAATATTTATAAATTTTGCAAAGTACGTAAGTTGTTATATAATATTCGATTGGTCGGGGAATATTCGTTTTAACAGGGAATATTCGTATGACGACACAATTATTAGTGGAGCCCACAACGGAATATTTGTCGAATTGAGAAAAAGACAAAAATATTTTATGAAAATAACGGCGGAAGTTTTACCGTTAACTGTTGAAACACCCAGTGTTAAAAGTACAGGAATACGCGTGGTTGCATAGTAGCACACAATATTGATTATTGATGCTTACGTGAGAAGTCACTCAGTTTTGTTCAATTATTACTCTGATAATTCTTTGCATAGTATCTCACGTTATTTGATTCAATTATTGTCGATATTTTATATATTAGTAAATCAATAATTGAGACGACAAAGTTATTAATATTATTATTTGCAATATTAATGATGTTTAAAAGTTACATCGAGGAGAGGTTTGGTCACCTAATCATGGCGCTTGATGGAGAAATCCTTATTGAAAGCCCTCTTTCTTGTGAGCGACACAGTCGATTAATATTGTGAATTATAATAATGATGATAAATGCTGTTAAAAATATTGAGGATATTTTTATGAAGTATTTGTTGTATATATGGACCCCCCCCCCCCCATTTACCCATTTTTCAAAATAATCAGTAGAAATTATTTAAAGGTGGGGGCCACATGTGGGGCCCATATGTGTTGAAAAACTGATTTTAGAATGGGGGTGGGAGGGAGTTACGTAAAGGGGAGGGATTTATATATATAGGTATATGATGTGTGTGTGTGTGTATATATATATATATATATATATATATATATATATATATATATATATATATATATATGAATGTGATATGGGTGAGAGTGATGTGTGTAAGAGTGACATGTTGGTGGAGTTTAGTGTGTGAGTGTGTGTGTGTGGTAGGAAGAAAGGGGGGGTGGGGGAAGATGCCTTGGAGATAAGGGAATGTGGGTGTGGGTGTGGGTGTTTGATGTAGAAATTGATGGGTGGATTGTTGTGGGAGTTGTTGTTTTGTTTTGTTGCAAAATAACATTTGTTATAAATATATGTATATATATTATATTTTTGTTTGTTGTGGATTATTGCATTGAAATTCAATCACCCGTAGTGTTGTATAGAGCATCCGTGAATTATTTCTATTGCGTCCGTGATTTCTTTTTCAACTAGTATCCTTTCCATTCTCCTATAAATAGGATGCTTAGTTAGAATTGAAATCACACCAGAAATTCAGAGAAATTCTCTTTTATAATCTTGAGCGTATTTCTTTAGAGTTTTAAGAAGCTTTGAGCGTAGTGCAAGTTTTCTTCAAGAATATCCTCGCCCTACCAGTCGGAATACTCTTCTTTTACGGTAAGGGGTATTATTTTTTTCGTATTCATGAAGAGAACTTTTGTTATTCCATTCTTTATTATTCTGTTGGAATAACCTGTATACGCGGACTACCCTATACTTGGTGAAATTCTTTTGTTATTCCATTTTTTATTATTATGTTAGAATAACTGCCATCAAATCGCATATATGGTGAATTTCTTACGTTATTCCATTCTTTATTCTTCTATTGGAACATCACATGCATGACGTTTCGCGTGACTGGTTCCATTATTTATTATTCATTGGAACATCCGATTCGGTGTAATTTACTTTGACTGGTTCCGTCATTTATTATTACATTGGAATATCATATCTCCGTATGCGTTACGCATGACACTGATCCAGATTATTTATTATTACATTGGAATAACACATGCATGTCTGATCTATCGCATGCCTAGTGATTTCTTTTGTTATTTCATTCTTTATTATACTCAGTTGGTTAAACTTTTCACTTTTATACTCCATGAAATTAGTGGAATATCCTTGATATTTGCGCTTCATCTAGTATCTTTTCATAGAAATATTCTTCTGAGCATTCTTGAGTTTTACCCTACAAAGCAATATCATGTTGACAATTTAGACGTTATTGAAGATAAATTAATTCTTGAACTTGTTTTATTGAATTCTTATATCATTGTCATCATCCTCATGTTTATATTATGTTAAAAGTCATCTGTGGCCTGTAGTGCATAGATGGACTTGGTATGATTATGACCAAGGATTATTCGGTATAATCATGACCGTAATGTTACAAATGATGTGGTAAAAGTCCTCATTGGCCCGTAGTGCATTGATGGACAGTTGTTGGCATGATCATGACCATTGATGAATACACGAATATCTTTGGCCTGTAGTGCATGGATAATTTGTGGTCATGATACTAATGAATATCCTTGGCCGTAGTTCAGGGATGATGTGGATTATTTATTAAGGTGAGTCCCAGTGATAAAAGTGATGAAAAACCTTTTAAATCATAAAAGATAGTAGATTTTATTCTCTACTTGACTCTTTTAATGGATTGCTTGTTCCGCTGAAGTTAAACTTGATGTTTGTTATATTGTATCAGTTTAACACTGTTGAAGGCTAACGATAATTTATTCTGTATTATCTTGGTCATAATATTCCTTACTGGGCTAGTTGAGCTCACCCTTTTGCTTTCATTGTTCTCTTCAGGAAATGAGAATATAGCAGGGACTAGTCGGGGAACGGAGTGACGGTCCAGATGATAGCATTAGTATTCCTCACTATTCTATGTAATAGTGTGATAATAATTGTAATGAAGACTTATTCTGAGAGTAGATATTGTCTAGAAGATAATATTTGTATTAAAACTCACAGCTCTTGTTGTATATTTAAGATTATATTTGTATTTTGTACCATGTATTTGGCGACTCAGAATAGGTGATGTATACCTATTTTGGGGGTGTCACTTTTGGTATCAAAGCTTAGGGATATGATCCCTGGCTGAGATGTGAGACAAGAACTAGGAGGGGAGAGACGTGGAATTCCTTCGCTAGTATGACCTACCTAAGGTTATTTGGTATTTAATTGGTCGGTAAGAGTATAGAGATAATATGTGATATGTTAATTAACCCTTGTTTTGTGGTAGTATTTGAAAATGGCATCCGAGAATGTTGAGATTATCAATGGAGCACAGGAGACCATTGAGTCTCCATAGATCAATAATCAGGACAATGTGCATCAGGAAGGCGACAATCCTCATGCAAACAACAACACTGACCAAATGATGAACGATGGAATGTTCAGAGGCTTTATGCAATTCATGCAACATCAAGCAAGAGTGGCTCCTATCCAAAATGTAGGTGGAAACACTGGCAACTCTCGGACGGTCACTGCTAAGCAGTTCAAGGAACTGGGACCACCGGAGTTTTTTGGAGAGCCAAAATAACTTAAGGCAGAGACGTGGATAAAACAGATCTGTAAGATATTTGATGTCTTGGGATGCTCCGAGGAGCAAAAGATTCCCTTTGCCACCTTCATGTTGCGTGCAGAGGCAGTTAAACTTGATGTTTGTTATATTGTATCAGTTTAACACTGTTGAAGGCTAACGATAATTTATTCTGCATTATCTTAGTCATAATATTCCTTACTAGGCTAGTCGAGCTCACCCTTTTACTTTCATTGTTCTCTTCAGGAAATGAGAACGTAGTAGGGACTAGTCGGGGAATGGAGTGACGGTCCAGATGATAACATTAGTAGTCCTCACTATTCTATGAAATAGTATGATAATAATTGTAATGAGGACTTATTCTGAGAGTAGATATTGTCTAGAAGACAATATTTGTATTAAAACTCACAACTCTTGTTGTATATTTAAGATTATATTTGTATTCTGTACCATGTATTTGGAGACTCAGAATAGGTGATGTATACCTATTTTGGGGGCGTCACATTGAACTTTATTATTCAAATTGAATATCAATTATTGTTGAACCTTGTAAGACTAGCGAACCCTTATTGATTCCACTAGTCATACAAAATGGGTCTTTGTGTTAACAACATCGCACTTGTACCCGCATACGATCTTCTACTCAATACGTCAGCTATCACGTTCGTTTTTCAAGAATGATATTGAATGCTATGGTCGTAATATTTCAACAGCTCGAGCCAACGTCATTGCCGCATATTGAGTTCCTTTTGGGTGAAGAAATATTTTAGGCTTTTATGATCCGTATAAATCTCCACTTTCTCCCCATACAGGTAGTGTCTCTAGATTTTCAACTTAAAAAACATCACGCCAACCCGGATCATAAGTAGGATAATTCCTCTCATATTCTTTGAGTTGTCGCGAGGCATAGGCTATGACTTTCCCATGTTGCATGAGAACACATCCTAACCCTTTGAAGTATCGCTGTAGATAACAAATCCATTCAAACTAGATGGTATTGTCAGAACAGGTACCGAAATGAGTCTCCTCTTGAGCTCTTGGAAACTCTTCTCGCATCCCTCGCTCCATATGAATTTTGTATCTTTCCGAGTCAGCTGAGTTAACGGAGTAGCGATTCGAGAAAATCCTTCCACGAATCTCTGATAATAACCAGCTAAGCCCAGAAAGCTACGTACTTCGGTCACTGACTTAGGTTGCTCCCAACTTTGGATTTCTTCAATCTTCGCCGGGTCAACAGATACTCCATGTTTTGAAACCACATGCAGAAGGAATGCTACTTCCTTAAGCCAAAACTTGCATTTTTTTCAGCTTGGCATATAGCTTGTTGTCACGAAGCCTTTGAAGTACCAGCTTCAAATGGTGCTCATGATCTTCACGGCTTTTGGAATAGATGAGGATGTCATCAATAAAGACAACAATGAACTGATCCAAATATTCCTTGAATACACGGTTCATGTAAGACCCCAAATTTTATGAATAAAGATTTAATTTTCTCGAAATATTTTTTTCAAAATTATAGTTGTGGGTAATATTTAGAAATTTTGAAAAGTATGCAAGTGGTTATATAATATTCGATTGGTCGAGGAATATTCTTTTTATCGGGGAATATCCGTATGACGGCACAATCATTGGTGGACCCCACAACGGAATTATTGTCGGAATGAGAAAACGACAGAAATATTTTTATGAAAGTAATGACGGAAGTTTTACCGTTAAAATTGTTGAACTACTCTGTAGTAAAAAGTACAAGATGTCTGGCGTGGTTGCATAAAGTAGTACGGTATTGATTATTGATGCTTACGTGAGAAGTCACTCAGTTATACTCAATTATTGCTATAGTAATTGTTGCATCATATCTCTTATATTATTAATTTAATTATTGTCACAGTATCATCTGCATAATATGATATATTATTAAATCAATAATTGAGACGACAAAGTTATTCATATTTTTAAATTGCAATATTTACAATGTCTAGAAGTTCTGTCAAGGAGAGGTTCGTCATCTAATTGCGGCAATGATAAGGAGAAATCCTTATCGGAAAGCCCCCTTTTTCCTGGGAACGACCTGGTTGTTAAATATTGTGAGTTATAATATTAATGATGAATAAGTTCGTGTTGATTAAAGATAAATTTGATAGTTCCATTATGTTGAGATTATTAGTGTTAGTGGAAATCGACATCTATTCCGATGATAATTGATGTCTGGGGGTTATATTGATAAATCGCGTAATTAATCGAATAAATGAGAAATTAATTGCTACTAATTCACATTCTTATATAACTATTTGTTCACATGTGTGTACTATTGAGTCACATTCACTTACTATTAGGGGAGTTGGTGCAAGATTGATAATATTTGCATGACTAAGTTAAAAATGGAGGTATAGTTGAAGGTACTATACTGTAATTGTTTTTTTCACATGTCTAGAACTATTGATTCACATGATTTACTATTAGGGGAGGTGGTGCAAGTTTGATAATACTTGTAAGACTAAATTAAAAATGAAAGAAAAGTTGGAGGTATTGTACTGTAATATTTCGAGCCCCAAAACGTGCAATTATTGAAACTATATTTTCCTATAAATAGAATCTCATTCTTCCTTCATTTCTCACCAATTCACTAAAGCTATAAAGCAATTATTATAGAGAGAAATTATAGAGAGAAAGAAGAAGAAAAGTATGCTACCTTTCTACTCCAGTATCCAGTTTCTTTCTAAGGTAAGGGGTATTATTTCTTTCGTATTCATGAAAAGAGCTTCTGTTATTCCATTCTTTATTATTATGTTGGAATAACCTGTCTATGCGAAGTACCGCATACATGGTGAAATTCTTATGTTATTCCATTCTTTATTATTATGTTGGAATAACTTTGCATCTGCAAATACCGCATACATAGTGAAATTCTTACATTATTCCATTCTTTATTATTATGTTGGAATAACTTTGTCTATGCTAAGTACCGCATACATGGTGAAATTCTTACATTATTCCATTCTTTATTATTCATTTGGAATATCCGTCTGCATGCACGGACACGCTAGACTGGTTCCATTCTTTATTATTCTATTGGAATAACATGTCATGCGATGGTCTATCGCAATGCATGGTGATTTTCGTTGTTATTCCATTCTTTATTATTACTGTTGGAATATCCTGTCGGTCGTATTACACGACTGGTTCCATTATTTATTATTCATTGAAATAACTCATGCGTGCGATTCTATTGCATGCGTGGTGATTTCGTTGTTATTCCATTCTTTATTATTACATTTGAATATCCACATCGGTGCAAGTACGCCTAACTTTGGTTCCATTATTTATTATTCTGTTGGAATAACCTGTCTATGTGGATTACCATATGCATGGTGAATTATCCTTTGTATTCATTCCTTATTAAATTGTGAAAATGATCTGTTTACGTGGATTACCACATGGCGGGTTAAAATCCATTTGCAGTTTCGTAATATTTCAGAAATTCAAAAATTCTGGAAAAATTTGGGAGGATATTATGATAAGTTTTCTAACATCTCCAAGTGGAATCACTGAAAGAGGAGTTGTAGATTTTTGTATGGACTATTTTTAACAAAGCATGAAAAATTGAAAAAAAGAGAAAAAGCTACTGCCCACAATTTTGTAAGGATTGTTTCGGCCACTTAATTTGTGAGAAAAATTCCGGCCTTTTGGGACATAGAAATATATGGTATAAAGTACCTCCTGTCCAAAAATGAGCTTATTCCGATTTAAAATGAGCAAGTTGTGACTATTTCAATATTTAGGTTTTTCCGACGAAAAATGCTATAATCGGAGTTCTATAACTCCGATGACCATAAAATTTAAATTGAAAGCTCACGTTAACATGTGTAAGATCCTGCCAAGATTTTGGAATTTCTGTAGTTAAACTTGAGGTAGCTAATTTCTTAAGGAATTAATTAGAAATTAATTTTTGAAAAATACTTAAGGGAGTTAAAAATTTATAAAAAAATACTTGTTGTGTATGAAATATATGTATATATGTTTGGACAAAGGATAGAAAAATAATAAGTTAATTTGATAATTTTTCATGGAAATGGTTTAGTTACAAACATATGAGTTAAATATGTTATGTGAAGTTGAAGAATTGGTAAATAAGATTTTAGGGCTTGAAAATCCTATATAAGGTATATGCAGATTTTTGATGAGTGATTTGATCATTGGTGATGAAATCTTATGAGTATGGCATTTTTTGAATGATTAAATACATTATTTGGTAAAGTGTAAACAATTAAATTAAATTGTTTATAAGTTTAAGAAGTGATTAAAATATTGTTATAATATTAACAATATTAGATTATGAGTTATTTAAGTGATGGATAATATTTGGATAAATTTAAAGTCTTTAATATTTATCCTTGTTTTCGTTTGATTAATGCTTATATTATTGTCATCATCCTCATGCTTATATTGTGATGAAAGTCATCTTTGACTTACGTGTAGAGATAGATTTGGTATGATTATGAACAGGGATTATTTAGTATAATCATGACCGTAATGTAACGAATAATGTGGTAAAAGTCCTCATTGGCCTGTAGTTCATTGGTGGACAGTTGTTGGTATGATTATGACCATGGATTATTCGGTATAATCATGACCATTGGTGATTACATGAATATCTTTGGTCGTGGGGCATGAATGATGTGGTTTATTTATTAAGCTGAGTCTCAGCGATAAAAGTTGATGAAATTTTTTTTAAATCATAGAAGATAGTAGATTTTATGCTCTACTTGACTCTTCTAATGGATTGCTTATTTCGCTGCAGTTGTTGATCTAAAACTTGTTGTCTATTATATTATGTCAGTTGTTATACTGTTGAAGGCTACGGATAATTTATTCTGCATTATCTTAGTCATAATATTTCTTACTGGGCTAGTTGAGCTCACCTTTCTTTCTTTCATTCTCTTGTGAAATGAGAACGTGGCGGGACTAGTCGGGAAGCGGGTAGCGGTCCGGATGATAGCATTAGTAGTCCTCACTATTACATTAAATAGTGTGACAATAAATATAATGAGGACTCCATTGAGTGTAGATATTGTCTAGATGACAATATTCTTATTATAACTCTTAGATTATGTTTTGTCGTATTTTACACGATTGTTGTATAATTAAGTTGTATTTGAATTTTGTACCATGTATTTGGCGACTCAAGATGGGTGATGTATACCTATTTTGGGGGCGTCACAGTTCATCATATCCATGAAAGAAGCAAGAGCATTAGTCAATCCAAAAGACATAACTAAGAATTCATTATGCCCGTACCGAGTTCTGAAGTCAGTCTTCGGAATATCCTCAATTTTAATCTTCAGCTGATGATATCCAGAATGAAGATCGATCTTTGAAAAGAATTGTGCTCCTTGCAACTGGTCGAACAGGTCATCAATGCGAGGTAGCAAATACCTATTCTTGATGGTGACATGATTCAATTCCCGTTAGTCAATACAAAGTCGCATACTCCCGTCTTTCTTCTTTACGAATAAAACAGGAGCACCCCAAGGAGATGTACTAGGACGAATGAAACCGATGTCTAACAATTCCTTTAGTTGGACTTTTAACTCCTGAAGTTCAATAGGAGCCATTTGATGTGGGGTTTTAGAAATGGGCTTTGTACCCGGTTCAAGATCAATAAAGAATACAACTTCACGTTCTGGAGGTAGACCAGGATGTTCTTCAGGAAATACGTCAGGAAATTCACTAACAACAGAAATATTATTCAAATCTGATGTGTTTTTGTTCAAGTCCATAACATGGGCTAAGAAAGCTTGACATCCGTTTTTTAATAAACGAATAGTTTTATGGCTTGATATGACAGTGATTGACTTTAGTGGTTTGGTTGTTTGAATTCGCATAACAGGGTGGTTAGGAATATGAAAACCAACAACCTTACGAATATAATCAATCTTAGCATGATAAGTGGTTAACCAATCAATCCCTAAAATCACATTAAATGCAAGTATCTTTAAAGAGATAAGATCAACAGGTAATGTGATGGTGCCAACTTGGATCAAGCAAGATTTATAAACAGTGGATGTAATGAAAGTTTCTCCTAATGGAGTCTCCACAGATAAGTCAAAGTCTAATTTCTCCAGAGTCAAGTTTAAATGTTGAGCACAAGCAGGAGAGATAAAAGAATGGGTAGAACCGGTATCTAGTAAGGTATAAACTTCGCAAGAGTTCAAGATTAGCTTACCTGTGATCACCTCATTCGGGTTTTTCGCGTTTTGGCCAGTCACGACAAATGCCCTCCCTTGAACCACCGACTTTGTTTTTTCCGTAGTCGCCTTTGGTGTCGTCATCTCAGCTGGACTTGACTTTGCTACTGGACAAAACTGAGCTATATGACCGTCTTTTCCACAACTGAAACACACCTTGGAAGGCTGTGAACGGTTTGGACTTATATGTCCTTCCTCTCCGCATCTGTAGCATCTAACTAGCGGTCGTTCTCCTCCCCTAGAATTTGTTGTTAGTGCTGGTGCTAGTGCTGCTAGTGATGTCTTCCCGTCATTGTTGAATCTCCTCTTTTTGAAATTTCCACTTGACTCACCTCTCCTATTATCATTATTACGATTACCACCCGAGTGGTTACCGCTTTTGTTCGTATTTTTCCCTCCTCGCTGATTATCATCGCTCCGATGACTGCTGTCACTGGTATGTGTTAGGTTTGTAATATTCATATGCGCAATCAAATTGCACAAATTAAGCGGAAGCGTGTAAAAAATCAGAGTTTAAAAAAAAAAAAAAAAAATTTACAAACCATATACCCGGATCACCCTTTTATGCACAATTATTAATTAAACGAAAAGATAAAGAATAAAATCATACCCTTGAAGATTGAGCTTCCTCAGGTACAAGTTCACCTCCAAATCCTTTCGCGTTCAACTTGAATCCACCGGGTTTGGTTCTTTCCTTTGATCAACGTTAGCCACCCAAATGTTTGGACTCTAGAGGTGATCCACCAAGGAAGAAGAAAATTCAAGAAGAAGGAGTATTGGCTCAAACCCTAGTTTTCTATCTCTATAGAAAAGGTGTACTCTCCCAACAATTGGAATTATGTCGTATGTTGAAAAGTCAACAACCCCCACCACCCATAATAAGACTCCTCTTATTTATAGATGTGGGCAACCCACCTTAACAATTAAGGAATTGGGATTTATTTAATTAATTAAATTCTTTTAATTAATTAAGCTCCCTAATCTTATTAGGGATAATTAATTAAACTCCTTTAACTAATTTTCCTTCCTAATCCAATTAGGAATAAATGAGAGTACTTATATTAAATTAATTCCTAAACTCTTTTAGAAATTAAAATAATAATAATTGTAATAATATTAATAAGACTCCTCTTATTAATTTATATTTAATATTTCTAAAATATTAAATAATAAATATTAAGCTATTTAATTTATTCTATCACCATAGATTAAATTAAATATACATAATATATTATTACAATTATGCCATTAACTTCATAAATAATTATTCTTCCTTTTATAGTGTGACCCTTTAGGTTCTCCATATTAATAGGTTGTGAATAAATCAATTAGAACAATTCTAATCTTATTTAAATAAATAAATTAAACAATTAATTTATTTAAATAAATAATATTTATTCTACAAATAGGGATAAGCCTCCCTAGCGATCAGCGACTTTCCGGATAATATAGATTTCAACATTAATCATAAAAAGAACCTTTGAGTAAATAGTTACCGCACAATTCAATCCTTCCACCATACAATGTCCCAATTAAATATAAGACATGGAATTTCGTCAAGTCTTATTTTATTTAATTATATGTATTTCGACTCTTAAATGCCTGACTCAAATAATGCAAATTAGAAACTCCTTTCTAATTTCATTCGCCTTAACGCCAAGGACTCTTTGGGTTGTCATTTATCGAATCACATAGGACATTTCTCTCTTTTATTAGAAGTGGTAGATTCTTTATTGATCATACATTATCTCCATGTATACGACTTATTATACCCAAGCATACCCTTTGATATACCCTAAGGGTCTTAAGGAATAAGTCAAAGTATAACTCATCATACACAAGATACTATGATGATCTCAAGTCCAAGGATCACTTGTACTACTATCACTACAGAATTTCTATTATCGACAGCAAATAAAACTCCATTAGGTATTCCTTAGTGAGCCACGTTCGATGAACTTATTCTCTAATAAGCACCTACATACTTGCTTTAGTGTCTCCACACAAATGATCATGAGATCAATCATCCTCAACCAATGAAGCAAGCAACGTATGTACCAATCTATCCGGATTCACTAATCCCCAATTTAGTAATCCAACGATTGGGAACTATTTTAGTTTTAAGCTTTTAAGAATTTAGATCTCATTAGAATGATCATCATCATTATTCTAAAAGCATTGCTTAAAACTATGGGTTTATCACATATTATAAAACAAAGATCATGTAGATAATTAAAAGCCTTTAATAAATAAATACTTTTATTAATAAATGAATAAGATTATTACAAAGTATATGCTTTATCATCAAACATGATTGGCTTGTGTGCATACTACTTTCAAATCTCCCACTTGCACTAAAGCCAATCGTCATGGTATCTTATACTCTTCTCTCTAAGTGACGATTATCCCGCTTTGGATAAGCTTTAGTTAATGGATATGTAATGTTGTTCATGAGAGTCCACTATCTCTATAGTGATTTCCCATCTTTCAATGATTCTAATAATCAAATGAAAGTGCCACAACACATGTTTAGATCCAAGATGAGACTTAGGAACTATTCCTAGTTCTGTAATGAACTTTTAATCCAAACAATCAACTTGCAACTTCATTTATAGCTATATACTTTGTCTTTATCACTAAACCAACAACTCTTTGCTGATTGGAACCTTTCCAATTCACTGCACCACCGTTCAAGGTAACACTTTACCTAAAGTGAATTTTCTGTCGTCTTGGTCTGTCTGAAAAAAAACTTGAGTCTGTTAAGCCCTCTAGTTTTAATTAAGACCCACCATGAATATGATCACATCCTTAGTGCCGGTTAAGCACTTTAAGATGTTTTTCACTAACTCATAGTGAACTTCTCCAAAATATGACTGATCAACATCAGGTCTCGTATATTTCATTGCATACATGATAGTTACTCATGTGATCTCTCTTTTGGAGTATGTGGGGACTATTAAGAGAGATACACTCCATAGCTCATCGACATGAGACATCTCTTGGAGTTTGCCATGCTAAACGACTTTAGCATCAAATGAATATCGTTCCTTGGGTTAAGTCGAGCATCCCGTCAGATCTATCTATATAGATTTTATCCCCAATTAAGATACTCTTCCCAAACCATTCATGGAGGAATGTTTAGACAACTTTATCATTCTTGATTGTAGCATTAGTATGTCATTCCTTATCCGTAGTATATCAACATATAATATTAGGAATGTCACGGTGCTTCTAATCGTCCCTTTTGTACACACTTAGAACTCTTACCTCATCGTATGTAACTCGGATCATCATCTTCTATGATGTGTACCTCATCATCATCATCCATGATGAATCCATACCTCCTAGGTATCTTTGGTACAAATTCATTTACGATTGGGTTTGTGGTATAATAGTCTATCTACTGAGTTCTCTTATTTGACTTATAGTATTTTGTGGTTCTTGAACTCTTCAAGATCTATTATCCTCCCACTAGCCCCTTCAATGATAAACACCTTTATCTTAGAAGGCGCATGTGTTTCAATGACAAACACCTTTTTTCTAAGTAGGATTATAGAACATATACCCTAAACTTACTTTAGGATGTCCCACAAATCGACACTTATAAAATCTTGTCCCAAGCTTATCCTTTGAAACCTTTTTCACATAAGTTGGACAACCCTTATCTTAACATACTTAAGATTAGGAATCCTCCCATCCATAACTTTTATGGAGTCTTCAAATGGATTTTAAGGTTGCCATTTTGTAGATATCTGCACCATTTCTAGAACATGACCCTAGAGAGATCTTTGAAATGTCGGTAAAATCATTATGGACCGCACTATGTCCAACAAGGTATGAATTTTCCATTCAGATACATCAATCAATTATCATAGGGATGTTTCCATTATGAGAAAACCATTTGAGATGATCTAAAACTTATTGCTCAAGTATTTATTCCTTGATCTAATCAAAGAATCTTAATACTTTGCTAATTTGTTTCACTTCCAATTCTTTGAACCTTTCAAATAATTCACACTTGTATTCAACAAAACACACATTCAACTCTTTGAATGATCATCTCCTTTTCTTATACTAGTTTGTTCAATTTGCAAAATATATTTTTCACGTAAGTCAGTATACAAAATCCATTAAGTAATCTTTCGGTTCTATACGAAACATTATTATTATAAATAGAACAACAATTGTTCTTAAATATAATACCAAAGATTTCATTGTCCAACAATAAAATGGAAATAATGTTTTCAACGAGAACTAGAATACAATAACAACTTATTGACTTAATAGATTTGCCCGTAGAAAGTCTTGCTAAACTATAAGTTTTATGGCTAATGTTGCAACCTTTGCTTCATTTCCCACACATAGGATTACTTATATTTGTTTAGCTTTACTACTGCATTTGGTCCTTTCATAAATCTATATTTATGATAACCAAAGTTGATATCCAATATCCAAGTAGAACCTTGACTTAAAGAAAAATTTATTTTAAATCTTGAACAAAATTGTATATGTAAATCAAACTTCACTAAGCTTCTTTGGTTAGCCTCGCAAGATGCTTCTCGCAGATTTCTTTCCAAAGGTGTCGGGCTTATCATTAAAGGGAAGCAAACTTCTTTGCTTATCCGTATCGCTTTTGTTCTTATTATCCTTTGTTTATGCCTTTCTATTTACCTTCTTTGAATCGGTTCTTCTTTTCGGAAGATCCTTTGGCCCCACCAAGAAGACTTGATCTTTCTTGGTTGGAAAGTGACTCTCAACATTTTTCAATATGTTAAGCAAATCAAAGAAAGGCGATATCTAGCTTGTTCATATGAAAATTCACAATAATTAATGAAAGGAGTCCGGAGTGAGTGCAAGATCAAATCTTGGCTCAACTCTCCATCCATGACAAAACTAGTTGTCTAATTGATCAATCAAATTGATTATGTTAAGAACTTTTTATCCGCACTATAGTGTCATTGGCCATTCTAGATCGGAAGAGCTCCTTAGATATCTCGATATTTATCGATCCTACTTTCCTCACCATCAACTACTTGATGTGCGGGAATATAGTAGGAGCATCCATAGTTTCATGCCGATCTTCAAGCTCGTTACTCATAGATGCGAGCATGATGCATCGAGCTAACTGTGCATCATCTTGCCACTTTCTAAAAGTAGCAATCTCTTCTCAGAGGCATTATCGCAACCATTGCGAGGATAGGCGATTAAGGACATAAGATAGCTTTTCAACTATGAGAACTATTCTCAAATTCCTTAACCAATCCGAGTAATTTGGTTCGATTAATTTAGCATCTAATATGCTTCGCAGTGATAGTAATTTTGACATTGTAAAATTCTGTAAATGAATTTGTAATTAACAACATTTTAACATACATTCTTTTATTAAATACCAAAATAAATTAGGTCTTGTTTTAAATTGGTATCTCCCACTATTTTCTTTCAAACTATATTACCTCACTTATATAGTTCGGCAAAATCTAATTAAAGATTTGCTAGTGAGAATAAGGATCCCATTTCAAATGTATATAGCCTTGTGGTGATAACAACAAACTATATATAAATAAATAGGTAGACAACTTTTGTCAATTACATCAACTATGCAACTCCTTGTCTTTTGCCTCTTAGATTATTTTGATCAAGTGGTGGCACATCCGAATCAAAATTATCCAAGTTAAGTCCTAACCTAGCACTCCATATATTCAAAAAGAAAAATATCATCCTTGTGGTGACACAACAAAACAATATTGTTCAATTTTCTTTATAAGCATCAAATGTGATAAATTAACATCTTAAATACTTAATACTTGCCTTGTGGTGACACAACAAACTCATATTAAATATTTAATACTCTATTAATTTTATCATACTAAGGCAACGTTCGATATTCCAAATATCTTTGAACGCTTAGGACTTAATATAAAAATTGAGGGGTTTGTTATTAATTTGTCTCATCTTGTTTAAGCGCATGCACATATATATATATATAAAATACGCGTAATATATTAATGAACATGCAAGCATGTTTGCATAATATATAATATATATAAAGTATAAGCATGCATATAGAATACTATATTCTACCCGGATTGATTATGGACTTTTATTCTAGTTTGGTTCACTAGAGCCACCAAGTGAACCAAAAGGTCAAACCCTAGGGGTGCAAGAAATAATATTTAAATATAACTATACACATTTAAACAGGGCTCCATTACAACGGTCTTCTTCTAGCTCCTTGCTCCTTCGATCTCCAATTTTTCAAAATAATTCTAATTATTCCTATTACAAAACTATTTTAAAATAAATAGAAACCTTGATCAAGTAGTCGAGGGAAATACATAGGAGGAGATAGAATTTACATTAAGAAAATTAGAGAAGGCGAGATCTGTGCAGACCCATTTAATAAAACTCATACATTCATGTATCCAACTAAAATAAAATCCAATCGCATTGGTCAATAGTCCTTAATCAATCTCATTTATTATCATACACATCACCATATGCATCAATAAATAACATTCATCTTATGAATAATAAACATTTAATATATATATTGATATCATTTAATGGGCAAATTTAATTAGTATAAAATCTAATTTTGAATCAAAATAAACTCCTTTATTTTAATCCAAATTTAAATTAAAATAAAACTATTTTATTTTAATTTATCCAATTTTGAATGAAATAAACTATTTTATTTAAATCAAAATTTTTAATCAAAATAAACTCCTTTATTTTAATTAATTATGGAATCCAATTCCATATATATATAAAAAAAATTATTAAAGGAAACATGGATTATTTTCCTATTCACAAATAAACTCCTTTATTTTGAATAATATGAAATCTTATTTCATATTTAAATAAACTCTTTTATTTAAGGAAAACACGGATTTTCTTTCTATTCACAAATAAGCTCCTTTATTTGAATAATATAAAATCTTATTTTATATCTAAATAAACTCCTTTATTTAAGGAAAAAATCGATCTTTTTCCTATTCACAAATAAACTTTTTATTTTGAATAATATGAAATCTAATTTCATATCAAAATAAACTCCTTTATTTAAGGAAAAATAGAATCCAATTTCAACTCCAATTAGTTATCATGGAATCCAATTCCAACTCTAATTAGTTAGCATGAAATCTAATTTTAAAATTAAAATAAACCTTTTATTTTAATTATAATATAATTAAAAATAATATATATATATATATATATATAAACCGTAATATATATATATATATTAACTGTATATATATATATATATATATATATATATATATATATATATAAAACAAAGTTATGATTCACCATGTGATTACTTTCGTATATATATATATATATCATATATATATTTTCATGCCACGTGAATCTGATTCAACAAAATCATGCAATGATACACGTGATGTTAACTGATTTATAATATCCGTAATTCGCAAAGCCTCTTAAAAAAATTGCGTTTTTTTTTTATTTTTTTTTATTTATTTTTTATTTATTATTTTATTTTAATTTTTTTAAATAAATTTTATACAATAAAATTATGCCCAATTAAATTGTTCTAAACACATATCAATATACATATCAAATTTAAAACAATTAATAATTTACATAAAGGTTTGGCTCTGATGCCACTGTTAGGTTTGTAATATTCATGTACGCAATCAAATTGCACAAATTAAGCGGAAGCGTGTAAAAATCAGAGTTTAAAAAAAAAAAAAAAAATTTACAAACCATATACCCGGATCACCCTTTATGCACAATTATTAATTAAACGAAAAGATAAAGAATAAAATCATACGCTTGAAGATCGAGCTTCCTCAGGTACAAGTTCACCTCCAAATCCTTTCGCGTTCAACTTGAATCCACCGGGTTTGGTTCTTTCCTTTGATCAACGTTAGCCACCCAAATGTTTGGCCTCTAGAGGTGATCCTCCAAGGAAGAAGAAAATTCAAGAAGAAGGAGTATTGGCTCAAACCCTAGTTTTCTATCTCTATAGAAAAGGTGTACTCTCCCAACAATTGAAATTATGTCGTATGTTGAAAAGTCAACAACCCCCACCACCCATAATAAGACTCCTCTTATTTATAGATGTGGGCAACCCACCTTAACAATTAAGGAATTGGGATTTATTTAATTAATTAAATTCTTTTAATTAATTAAGCTCCCTAATCTTATTAGGGATAATTAATTAAACTCCTTTAACTAATTTTCCTTCCTAATCCAATTAGGAATAAATGAGAGTACTTATATTAAATTAATTCCTAAACTCTTTAGAAATTAAAATAATAATAATTGTAATAATATTAATAAGACTCCTCTTATTAATTTATATTTAATATTTCTAAAATATTAAATAATAATATTAAGCTATTTAATTTATTCTATCACCATAGATTAAATTAAATATACATAACATATTATTACGATTATGCCATTAACTTCTTAAATAATTATTCTTCCTTTTATAGTGTGACCCTTTTTAGGTTCTCCATATTAAATAGGTTGTGAATAAATCAATTGAACAATTCTAATCTTATTTAAATAAATAAATTAAACAATTAATTTATTTAAATAAATAATATTTATTCTACAATAGGGATAAGCCTCCCTAGCGATCAACGACTTTCGAGATAATATAGATTTCAACATTAATCATAAAAGAACCTTTGAGTAAATAGTTACCGTCATAATTCAATCCTTCCACCATACAATGTCCCAATTAAATATAAGGCATGGAATTTCTGTCAAGTCTTATTTTATTTAATTATATGTATTTCGACTTTTAAATGCACAACTCAAATAATGCAAATTAGAAACTCCTTTCTAATTTCATTCGCATTAACCCAAGGACTCTTTGGGTTGTCATTTATCGAATCACATAGGACATTTCTCTTCTTTTATTAGAAGTGGTAGATTCTTTATTGATCATACATTATCTCCATGTACAACTTATTATACCCAAGCATACCCTTTGATATACCCTAAGGGTCTTAAGGAATAAGTCAAAGTATAACTCATCATACACAAGATACTATGATGATCTCAAGTCCAAGGATCACTTGTCTTACTATCACTACTGAGAATTCCTATCGATGGCAAATAAAACTCCATTAGGTATTCCTTAGCGAGCCACGTCAAAGATGAACTTATTCTCTAATAAGCACCTACATACTTGCTTTAGTGTCTCCACATAAATGATCATGAGATCAATCATCCTCATCCAATGAAAGCAAGCAACGTATGTACCAATCTATCCGGATTCACTAATCCCCAATTTAGTAATCCAACGATTGGGAACTATTTTAGTTTTAAGCTTTCTAAGAATTTAGATCTCATTAGAATGATCATCATCATTATTCTAAAAGCATTGCTTAAAACTATGGGTTTATCACATATTATAAAACAGCATCATGTAGATAATTAAAAGCCTTTAATAAATAAATACTTTTTATTAATAAATGAATAAGATTGTTACAAAGTATATGCTTTATCATCAAACATGATTGGCTTGTGTGCATACTACTTTTAGTATGACCCTGGTTGTGGTCCCTCGGTTGAACATACTCATTATCTCACTCTAATAATTGAGCCCTATTGACAACATCTGAATACAGAGAAAATTTATGAGAGATAAGGTATTGACAAATCTCAGGTTTTAGACATCTCGTAAAACATCGCGTCATCACGTTCCTCATTCTCA
Source organism: Panax quinquefolius (assembly GCA_020205615.1). Lineage (NCBI taxonomy): Eukaryota > Viridiplantae > Streptophyta > Magnoliopsida > Apiales > Araliaceae > Panax > Panax quinquefolius. Next base: position 29,101,537 of record CM035155.1, read on the forward strand.
CCAAATGAGGTGCAAAGCACTGGATAACTCATGAACTTTCGCCTCATCTTTGGGACACCATCATGTTGTTTTGTTCCAGTCTAATAAACTCTACCTCCTTTATATGACGAATACTTTCAGGAAAGTACTTGTCATTGAACAGTTTCTGAAATCTTTCCCAAGACATGTTAAGTACGGGTGGCTGGGTACGCTTCACAGATTCCCATCAGTAATCTGCCTCACCACGGAACATAAAGGTGGCGAATGGAACCTTCTGTTCTTCCGTACATCCCAAGACATCGAATATCTTGATAATTTACTTGACCCACATTTCTGCCTTAATCGGATTCGGCTTTCCCAAGAATTCTGGTGGTCCCAACTCCTTGAACTGTTTGGCTGTGACAAACCGCGCGTTGCTATCATTTCCACCCATATTTTGTACACGAGTCTCCCTCGTCTGATTTTGCATGAACTGCAAAAAGCTTCTAAACATCCCTTCATTCATCGTTTGCTCGGTAGTGTTGTTTACAGGAGGAATATTGCCTTCTTGTTGCACGTTCTCCTGGTTGGTGATTGAAGGTTGTTCCACGGCATACACTCCATTGTTAATGTTCCCATCTGTCATTCTTAAAAACTAACATAAAACAAGGGTTAATTAAACAAATTAATATATCACATAATATCCCTATATTATGACCGACCAACAAATAAGCTTAAGTAGGACACACTAGCGAAGGATTTACTCGTCTCTCCCCTTCTAGTTCTATTCCCCGATCTCCGCTAGAGACCATATCCCTAAGCTCTGATACCAACTATAACGCCCCCAAAATAGGTAGACATCACCCATTCTGAGTCGCCAAATACATTGTACAGAAACAACTACAACATCATTATTACAATTGTCGTGCAAAATACGACAACATAAATTCTATGAGTTTAAATATAAATATTGTCCTCTAGACAATATCCACACTCAAATAAGTCCTCATTACAATTATTGATACACTATTTTACAAAAATAGTGAGTACTGCTAAAATAACTTTTTAGAACCATCACTCCATACCCCGGCTAGATCTTGCTATATTCTCACCTCCTGAGAAGAAAAATGGAACAAAAAGGAAAAGGGTGAGCTCAACTAGCCCAGTAAAGAATATTATGACTAAGATAAAGAACAACAATTTATCATTAGCCTTCAATAAATCGGATAAAATATAATGGACAACCAGTTTTAGATCAATATTCGCAGCGAAAATAACAATTCATTAGAAGAGTTAAGTAGAGAATGAAATCTACTACCATCTATGAATTTAAAAATCCATCATCAATATTTTATCCTTGTAACATCAATCAATATACATCTTACATCAAATATTCATCTTTGCACTACGGGCCAAAGATATTCATTTATATCACCAGTTGGTCATGTTCATCTCAACACCTGTTCATCTTTGCACTACGGGCCAAAGATATTCATCAAGTAATCATTCATCTTTGCACTACAGGCCAAACATATTCATCAAGTATCACCATTAAAGACTGAGGATGATGAAAAACATTTTAGAGAACGAATCCAGTGAGATAAAAGGACAAAGATTAGAGATTCGTACTTTAGATAATTCAAGTTTAAAAATACTCCATAATAAACCATAATGGAGTATAATTCAAGAATGAAGATCAAAACATGGATACAATCAAAGATAGTAACCATAATAGACATCTGGGACAAAGAAGAGAAAATTTTATTTTTCGGTGAATAGTGCTGTATACGTGAATAGTAACCCCGACACAAAAAGGTAGAAATCCCATAATAGAATTCATAACAATATTTCAGCATAATGATATTGAAGAAAATAATATCATTTACGAAGAAAATAACATCCCTTACCTCAAAAGAATAGTATTTTTAAATGGAATATCGGATATGATACGGAAGGAAACTTGCACTGAATAGCAACTCTCAAAGTATCTAAATACTCATAAAATACGCTCGATAATATATAAAGAGAGAAAACTTGTTTCTGGTGTAATTTTCAATTCTAAATAAGCACCCTATTTATAGAAATTACTAGAACGCCAAAGTAGACTAAATTAATAATATAATAATAATATTATTATTATTTTTCTACGCATGCCAAAACCAACCAGCACTCCACCTTTGAACAAAATTTTTAGCACATGTTTTCACAAAAAACAACAGTGGGTCCCACCCATAATTTTAATAAAAATATTTAATTTTCGAAACTTCAATAGCCCTTTTATCAGAAAAATACGAATTTTATGTCCATTCCATAGGAAATTAAATTCTTTACAACTTTGTAGCTTTAAGTTTTTCTAAATTCCAAACGAAAAATGCCCGAAATCCACATACGGACGGTTTTTAATACCTCCATTCTGACAAAATACTGATAAAATACCTCAACATTAATTCCTTCATTTATATCCACATAAAATAAATATTTTTCTATCCATCATTTATGTCCACATAAAATAAATATTTTCTTATCATATAAATCAATAATTAATTATTCACAAATAATATTACAGAATCACAATTATGATAACCAGGTCGTTCCCAGGAAAAAGGGGGCTTTTCGATAAGGATTTCTCCTTCATCGAGGCGCAATTAGGTGACCAAACCCCTTTCTGACAGAACTTCCTTAGACATTGCCTAATAATGCTATCTAATAATATTATTCAAATAATATGAATTATTGATCCGATAATGGGAAATCTTTGTGCGATGATGATTATTGAAACAACAATTGTAAGACCCTAGAAATTTTTTTAAATAAAAGGAATTTCCTTTATTTATTATTTTGAAATAGTAAGGTGGATTTGATTAATGTGGTTAGTTATGGGTAAAATCATAAATATTTCAAAATAAGCAAGTGGTTATAAAATATTCATTGTTGTGGGGAATATTCGTTTGGTCGTGGAATATTAAATCTTTGTCGGGGAATATTAAATGACGACAGTAGCGACCATGTGTGGGCCCCATAACGGAAGCGATTGGATGATGAAAAACGACAAATATAAGTTGGTTAAAAATAACAGCGTAGTTATTGTTACCGTTAAGGCATTGGAATACTAGAAATTGGTTAAAATACGATGTCTGGCGTGGTTGCCACAAAGAATATACTGCGGTATTACCATGATATTGTTGAATTATTGATCCTTACGTAAGAAGGCACTTACTCAATAATTTTCACGATGAATTCTTATTCAATATTTTATTTTATTGATTCAATAATTCTTTGCGTTGATATTTTATATTATTGTTGTTCAATAATTGTCACTTTGCATTATCTCCATTATCGGATCAATAATTCATATTATTTAAATAATATTATTAGATAGCATTATTGGCAATGTCTAGAAAGTTACGTCGAGGAGAGGTTTGGTCACCTAATTGCGCGCAGATGAGGAGAAATCCTTATTGGAAAGCCCCTCTTTCTGAGGAGCGGCTGGTTGTCATAATTGTGATTACGTAATATTATTTGTGAATAATTAATTATTGATTCATATGATAAAGAAATATTTATTTTATGTGGATATAAATGATGGATTTATTTATGTGGTTATAAATGAAGAAATTAATGTTGAGGTGTTTTATCAGTATTTTATCGGATGGAGGTATTGAAAATCAAATCAGTATTTTTACGATATATTGCGTGAGTTATAAATTTTAATCTGACCGTTGGATCGTTGTAATTTTTGGATATGTTATACATACATAAGTTGAGTATATGTCCACAAATTTTGAACCGTTAAAAATGAACGAATGATTTGTTATGAATTTTAAGAGGTGACTGATTCGGAAATTAGGTTTATAATTGATTTTGGTGGAAAATTCTAGAATTGAGAGGGCCCCACTTATGGTTGGTGAAGAAATGTGCTAAATTTTATTTCAAATGTGGTGGGTGGGAATAGTAGCAGGTAAAGCCATCAGGTTGCAGGTTAAGTCTGCTTCGGCGTGCTAACAATTTCCTATAAATAGAGGGCTAAGTTAGAATTGAAAATCACACCGAAACAAGTTTTCTTTCTCTCTAGATTATCGAGCGTATTTTTGTGAGTATTTTGATATTTTGAGAGTTGCTATTCAAATGCAAGTTTCATCAAGACTATATCAGAAATTTCGATTGAAATACGGTTATTTTGAGGTAAGGATGTTATTTTCTTCTCGGATGATATTATTTCTTCAATATCATTATCTTTGAAATATTGGTTGGAACTTTTTATCAAATTTGGAACTTTTTCATGTATGGGGTTACTATTCATGAGTTCTTATTCACGAGTTCTTATTCATGAGTTACTATTCATGAGTTACTATTCACGAGTTCTTATTCATGAGTTCTTATTCACGAGTACTTATTCATGTAAGCGTGAAAATGTTTTTTGTGGAATTTCATCTTTTGGTGTAGAGTTCTTATTCACGATATACGGCACTATTCACGTATCTGGCACTATTCATCGAAAAATAAAATTTCTTCTTTTCGTCCAAAATATCTATTACGGATACTAGCTTTGATTGTATCCATGTTTTGATCATTCTTGAATTTTACACCACTATGATTATTTTTGAGGTATTTTTGGGCGTGGATAAAACCAAATCACGAATCCTTAATCCTTGTCATTTTGTTTCCTTTGGATTCGTTTCTTCAAAATATTTTTCATCATCCTCGGTCTTAAATGATGATATTATTGAATATCTTTGGCACTTGTAGTCTGAAGATGAATGATTTCTGAAGAATATCTTTGGCTTTGTGTAGTGCAAAGATGAACAAGTGTTTAAATGAACATAATGGTGATGAATATCTTTGGCCTTTAGTGCAAAGATGAGCAGTGTTTAAATGAACATGACCGATCGATGAATATCTTTGGCCTTTAGTGCAAAGATGAGCAGTGTTGAGATGAAAACGACCGATGGTGATGAATATCTTTGGCACTGTAGTGCAAAGATGAATATTTGATTTGAGATGAATATTGATTGATGTTCTGAGGATAAAATATTGATGATGGATTTATTAAATTCATAGATTATAGTAGATTTCATTCTCTCACGTAACTCTTCTATGAATTATTATTTCGCATTGCGAATATTGATTTGAAACTTGTTGTCTATTGTATTCTATCGATTTTTCACTGTTGAAGACTAACGATAATTTGTTCTATATTATCTTAGTCATAACAGTCTTTCTTTGGGCTAGTTGAGCTCACCCTTTTCCTTTTGTTCCATTCTTCTTTCTCGGGAGGCGAGAATGTAGCGAAGTCTTAGTCGGGGTATGGAATGAAGGTTCTAGAGAGAGTTGTTTAGTAGTCCTCACCATTTTGTAAAATAATGTATCAATAAATGTGATGAGGATTTATTTGAGTATAGATATTGTTTAGAAGATAATATTTTTATTCAAACTCGCAGTTTTCTTGTTGTAATAATAAAGTTGTAGTTGTTTACATACCATGTATTTGGCGATTTCGAGAATGGGTTGGATGGAATGAACCTATTTTGGGGTAAATCACGGTTGGTATCGAGCTTAGGATATGATCTCTGGCGGAGATCGGAGAATAGAACTAGGAGGGAGAGCGAGTAAATCCTTCGCTGAGTGTGTCCTACTAAGCTTATTTGTTAGTTGGTCGATATATAGGGATATTATGTGATATATTGATTTCCTTAATTAACCCTTATTTTATGACGGTATTTGAGAATGTCATTGAGAATATTAATGATGGAGTAAATGAGGCCAAGTGGAGATGCCTGTCTTCTCACCAACGAGGAGAGCGTGCAAGTGGTGACAATGTACCTCTATGAACAACACCTTTGGCGAGATGAGAGCGAGGGGATGTTTAGAAGCTTTTGCGGTTCATGCAAAATCAGACGAGGAGACTTCGTGTTCAAAATCTGAGGAGAAATGATAGCAATTCGGGTCATGCCACCAAGCGATTCAAAGAGTTGGGACCACGAATTTAAGGGAAAGCGAGATCCGATCATGGTGGAAACATGGGTCAACAAATTACCAAGATATTCGATGTCTTGGGATGCACGGAGAACGAAGGTTCCATTCGCCACTTTTATGTTTCGTGGCGGCGATCACTTGGTGGGAGTCTCGTGAAGTGTACCCATCCGGCCGCGCTCGGCATGTCTTGGGAGCGTTTGAAACTATTTAATGATAAATACTTTCACGAAAGTGTTCGTCTATATGAAGGAAGTGGAGTTTATTAGGCGGGAGCGAGAATAACATGGCGGTGTCCCGATCGGCGAAGTTCGCGGAGTTATCGAGTTTGCACCTCATTTGGTGGAGAATGAGGAGCGATGACGCGGATGTTGTTTTTAGAGGTTTGAAAACGGCATACGTCGGTATCTCATTCTCATAAATTTTTCTCTATTCAGGATGTTGTCAGCGAGGCTCGATTGTTAGAGCGAGATAACGAGTATGTTCAACCGAGGGACCATAACGAGGATCATCTAGAAGATAGCGATCATCGAATAACGATAACCGGCGGAGAAAGAAGAATACGAGACAAAGCGGTAACCACTACTGGTGGTAATCATAGCCATGAAAATAGAAAAGAAGCGAGTCGGGAGGAGATTTTAAAAGAGGAGATTCAACAACGACCATGTGAAGGCGTCGTGGAAGTATGGCTGGTTCCGAGGAGGAGAAAGACCATCGGTCGTATGTTACAAATCTTGGAAAGAGGGACATATCATTGAAACCGCCCACAACGGTTTAAGGTATGCTATAATTGTGGGAAAAGAAGGACATATCGCTCGAGATTATACGATATCAAAACCCGATCAATGTGGAATGGTGACGCAAAAGGATGTCCCGAGAAAAAGTCAAAGTCAGCGGTTCTGGAAGGCGTTTGTCGTGGCCGGTCAAAATCGAGGAACCCGAACGAAGTTATACGGGTTAGTTAATTATAAATTCTTGCGAAGTTTATACCTTTACTAGAATCGGTTCTACCCATTCTTTTATCTCTCTTGCTTGCGCTCAACGTTTGAACTTGACTACGGAGAAATTAGACTTTGACCTATTTATGGGGACTCAGTTAGAGAAAACTTTCATTACATCCATTGTTTAGAAATCTTGCTTGATTGAGTTGGCACTATCACATTACACATTAACCTTATTTCTATAGAGATATTTGCTTTTGATGTGACTTTAAGGTTAACTACTCATCATATTAGAAATTGATTACTTTCGTAAGGTTGTTAGTTTTCATATTCCTAAGCAACTTTGTTATTCAATTCAAACAATCAAACCATTGTAATCAAACATTTTCATATCAAGCCATGAAGTCATTCGTTTATTACGGATGTCAAGTTTTCTTAGTCCATGTTATGGATTTGAATAAAGACACGTCGATTTGAATAATATTCATTGTTATTGATTTTTCCGACGTATTTCTGAAGAATTTCTTCGCTTACTCCCAAAGCTTTCGATATTAAATTTTGTATCGACTTTGAACTCGGTACAAAACTCATTTCTAAAATCTCATATCGAATGGCTCTATTGAACTTGAGGAGTTAAAAATTCAACTATAGAATTTGGTACTGAGCCTTTATCGGTGATTTCCTTTTGTGGAATGCAGAAGCCGGACTCTCCATAGGGGACACCATATTAGATGCGATAGTAAACCGATAGGTGTCATTGTAGCGTGTTATCCAAGGTTGGGATATGAGTCACGAGTTGAGAACAACCTAAATCGGTAATCGAAATACGTAGCTTTCAAAGCTTAGTTGGTTATTATCGGAGATTCGTTGAAGGATATTCTCGAATCGCTATTCCATTAACTTATGGTGACTCATAGAGATACAAAATTCGAATGGAGCGAGGAATGTGGGAAGAGCTTGAAGAACTCAAGAGGAGACTCATTTCAACACGTATTACGACCATGCCATCTGGAAAAGCGAGCGTGGTAGGCGGCGTGTTGAGTAGAAGATCGTATACAAGTCACGAAAGTACGATATTATCAAAGACTCATTTAAAGTATAATATACAAATAATAGAGATGGAGATGAAAACTCTAGGTACCCACGTGATGATATACAAATGCGTGATGATATACGAGTATAATCGACTTTAATCGATAAAGTTAAAATCATTCAAGCTACACATGCGGGTGATGAATTTGAAGAAGGAGGTGCAAGAAGTTGTTATTTCAAAAGCGAGAGAATCGGTGAGGTGAGGAAAGCTCAAACCTTCGATTTATTAATCCGGTTGAAATTCTCGATCGAATAGGAGCTGTGGCCTATAGACTCGTTTACCGCCAAGTATGACGCGTGTTCATAGCGTTTTCACGTATCGATGTTACGTAAATATGTGGACGATCCGAACTACGTCATTGAGTTAGAACCCGGACGAGATAGTCGAAGACTTAACGTCGAGAGAGGTACTGTCAAGATATTGGATAGGAAAGAACATGTCCCATGTCATGAGGTTATACCACAAGTTAAAGTTTTGTGGAGAAACCATCTATTGAGGAAATGACACGGGAGTTGGAAGCGAAAATGAAAGCGAGGTATTCTCATCTTTTCAAACACACCAGATCGCGTCGTCAATTTCGAGGACGAAATTTCATAAGGAGGGAGGTTGTAAGACCGAAATTTTTTAAATAAAAGGAATTTCCTTTATTTATTATTTTGAAATAGTAAAGGGTGGATTTGATTAATGTGGTTAGTTATGGGTAAAATCATAAATATTTCAAAATAAGCAAGTGGTTATAAAATATTCATTGTTGTGGGGAATATTCGTTTGGTCGTGGAATATTAAATCTTGTGGGAATATTAAATGCGATTGGTAGTGTGACCATGTGTGGGCCCCATGCTGAAAGCGATTGGATGAAGAAAGCGACAAATATAAGTTGGTTAAAAATAAGGCGTAGTTATTCTCAATTAAGATTTGTTGAAATACCCGGTGGTTAAAATACGATGTCTGGCGTGGTTTGCGATGGCATACGGTATTATTGCAGTATTGTTGAATTATTGATCCTTACGTAAGAAGGCCTTTACTCAATAATTTTCACACGATGAATTCTTATTCGATATTTTATTTTATTGATTGATAATTGCTTTGCGTTGATATTTTATATTATTGTTGTTCGATAATTGTCACTTTTTACATTATCTCCATTATCGGATCAATAATTCATATTATTTAAATAATATTATTAGATAGCATTATTGGCAATGTCTAGAAAGTTACATCGAGGAGAGGTTTGGTCACCTAATTGCTTGGCTTAAGAAGGAGAAATCCTTATTGAAAGCCCCTCTTTCTGAGAAGCTACTGGTTGTCATAATTGTGATTACGTAATATTATTTGTGAATAATTAATTATTGATTCATATGATAAAGAAATATTTATTTTATGTGGATATAAATGATGGATTTATTTATGTGGTTATAAATGAAGAAATTAATGTTGAGGTGTTTTATCAGTATTTTATCGGATGGAGGTATTAAAAATCAAATCAGTATTTTTACGATATATTGCGTGAGTTATAAATTTTAATCCGACCATTGGATCGTTGTAATTTTTGGATATGTTATACATACATAAGTTGAGTATATGTCCACAAATTTTGAACCGTTAAAAATGAACGAATGATTTGTTATGAATTTTAAGAGGTGACTGATTCGGAAATTAGGTTTATAATTGATTTTGGTGGAAAATTCTAGAATTGAGAGGGCCCCACTTGTGGTTGGTGAAGAAATGTGCTGAATTTTATTTCAAATGTGGTGGGTGGGAATAGTAGCGAGGTAAAGCCATCGAGGTTGCGGAGTTAAATGCGCTTCGGCGTCTTTAACAATTTCTATAAATAGAGGCTAAGTTAGAATTGAAAATCACACCGAAACAAGTTTTCTTTCTCTCTAGATTATTGAGCGTATTTTGTGAGTATTTTGATATTTTGAGAGTTGCTATTCGGTGCAAGTTTCACAAGACACTATATCCAAATTGATCGAAATACGGTTATTTTGAGGTAAGGGATGTTATTTTCTTCTCGGATGATATTATTTCTTCAATATCATTATCTTTGAAATATTGGTTGGAACTTTTTATCAAATTTGGAACTTTTTTCATGTCGCCGGGGTTACTATTCATGAGTTACTATTCACGAGTTACTATTCATGAGTTCTTATTCAGCGAGTTCTATTCACGAGTTACTATTCATGAGTTCTTATTCACGAGTCTTATTCATGAAGCGTGAAAATGTTTTTTGTGGAATTTCTATCTTTTGGTGTAGAGTTCTATTCACGTATCTCGGCCACTATTCACGATATCGACCTTATTCATCGAAAAATAAAAATTTCTTCTTTTTCGTCCAAAATATCTATTCTCGGATACTAGCTTTGATTGTATCCATGTTTTGATCATTCTTGAATTTTACACCACTATGATTATTTTTGAGGTATTTTTGGACGTGGATAAAACCAAGTACGAATCCTTAATCCTTGTCATTTTGTTTCTTTGGATTCGTTTCTTTAAAAATATTTTCATCATCCTCGGTCTTAAATGATGATATTATTGAATATCTTTGGCTTGTAGTAAAAAGATGAATGATTTCTGAAGAATATCTTTGGCTCTGTAGTGCAAAGATGAGCAGTGTTTAAATGAACATGAATGATCGATGAATATCTTTGGCCTTTAGTGCAAAGATGAGCAGTGTTTAAATGAACATGAATGATCGATGAATATCTTTGGCCTTTAGTGCAAAGATGAGCAGTGTTGAGATGAACATGACCGTGATGAATATCTTTGGCTGTAGTGCAAAGATGAATATTTGATTTGAGATGAATATTGATTGATGTTCTGAGGATAAAATATTGATGATGGATACGTTAAATTCATAGATTATAGTAGATTTCATTCTCTACGTAACTCTTACATGAATTATTATTTCCATTGCGAATATTGATTTGAAACTTGTTGCCTATTGTATTCTATCATTTTTTCTGTTGAAGACTAACGATAATTTGTTCTATATTATCTTAGTCATAACATTCTTTCTTGGGCTAGTTGAGCTCACCCTTTTCCTTTTGTTCCATTCTTCTTCTCTGGAGGCGAGAATTTAGCGAGTACTAGTGAGGTATGGAATGAAGGTTCTAGAGAGAGTTGTTTAGTAGTCCTCACCATTTTTGTAAAATAATGTATCAATAAATGTGATGAGGATTTATTTGAGTATAGATATTGTCTAGAAGATAATATTTGTATTCAAACTCACAGTTTTACTGTTGTAATAATAAAGTTGTAGTTGTTTCTGTACCATGTATTTGGCGACTCAGAATGGGTTGGATGGAATGGACCTATTTTGGGGTCGTCACAACAATAATATAAAATATCAACGCAGTAATTATTGAATCAATAAAATAAAATATTAAACAGTAATTACTTTAACAAATATTGAGTAGTGCCTTCTTACGTAAGAATCAATAATTCAAAAATATTATGCAATACCGTGTGCTATTGTGCAACCACACATATTACTGTATTTTAATCACCAGGTAATCCAACAGTGTTAACGGTAACAATTACACCGTTATTTATAAAAACTCAAACTTGTCATTTTCTTCATCCGACCATTTTTCGTTATGGGGCCCACAAATGGCTGCATCGTCGTACGAATATTCCCCGATAACAAGAATATTCCACGACCAAACGAATATTCCCCGACAAAATGAATATTTTATAACCACTTGCTTATTTTGAAAAATTTGCACATTTCACCCATAACCAAAGCATTATATCAAATGAACTCCTTATTATTTCAAGATAATGAATAGAGAAAATTCACTTTTATTTATAATAAGTTGGGGTCTTACACAAACCTAACAAGTTATTCCAGAGGCTGATAGCGGTGATGTCGGATAGGTTCCATACCGATCCGGTTTTTCTTCGTCAACAATTGCCTAGAAGTTCTTATCTTCACTAGCTCGCTCAGGAGGATCTAGCAGGAGCCACCACAAAGAGTACGAGATTACCAATTAAGACTAACCTTAAATTGAGAGAGAAGGAGGAGTAGAGAGGGACTAGAGAGAGAGAGAAGAGAGAGAGCGGGAGGTGAGGTGCGCCATGCGAGGACGAGGAGAGTCTTGGCCACGGAGATGGGGGAATGGTGACGAGGATAGGTCTGTGGCCATGAGGAGAGGGACGGGAGGAGGGACAGAGAGAGAAAGCTGCAGAGCAGAGAGAGAAAAGAGAGAGAAAAGAGGAAAAAGAAATGAGGAGAAGCTGAAGTGAGGCTCGCGTCTGTTAGTATTTTAAGGACTATTTCCGACGGAACTCAGTCGGTATTACTTCAATCGATGATAAAGTATCATCAACGGACACTCAGTCGATATTAATAGTTCTTCCGTCGAGGTTGTTTTTGGCACTGGAAGGAAACTTTCGCGCCACAGGCATGGTATAGGATCGACTGAATTCATTCGAAGTAGTATTATTATCGAGGGAATTATGAACGACTGAATATTCCGTCGGTAATAAATTAATCCCGAGCGAAGCCATCCAGTCGACCTTTATTTCGTCGTAAATAGTCCTATTTCTTGTAGTGAAAGGAGCAGTTCGACGCGTTAATCGACGAGATGCTCTGGATGATGAGTAGGCTTTTCGATAGCCTCCGCTTACTTAGGAATTCTGCACGTTTATGTTATTTTCATTTAACAGTATATCTTTTTAATTCTCACATATATACGGACTAATGATTTATATTTTTAATTTTATCAACAGGGTGACAATGGCGAGCGGACTGACGATTGCGACCGAGGGGGACGAAGATGTTGATTTTCATACACCAGAGCAACATCGTCGTCCACCTCCGTCCGATTATGGTCCAACTACTAGTTTATAGTTCATTTGTATTCATTTTATTCATTAAATTGTAGATCATTTATACATATTGTAGTCTAGTTACGTCAGTACAAATTTTGTAAATCATATTGTATATAATTTATGGAACATTAACTTATATTTGTAATTGTTGATAGATCTTTTGTAATTATTAGCTTATATATGTAATTGTTAGCTTAGTTATGTTGTTGATGATGAGATAATACATGTTTTTAGTGCTATGTTGAATGTGAAATATATTATTGTCTTCCTGTGTTGGGATAAAACATGTTACAGGTACAAAAATGTGTTTAAAAACCTGCAAATTGCAATTTTATAATAATATTATTAAAAAAAGATTATTTTTGACGAAATAAGGCATTTTCGACCGAAAATCCGTTGATTTTAGTTTTTAAAAAATTCTTATTTTTCATCGTAGGGAAATTCCATCGGAATTAGCGTTAATTCATTTTTTAAAAACTCGCATTTTCCGTCGGAAATAGCTTATTTTCGAGGAAAATTCCGTCAGACATATCCCAATTTTATATTTGACGAATTAATTTCGTCGTAACATTTCCGTCGAGCATAACTTATTTTCGAAGAAATTCAGTCGGATATAAGTCAGTAAAAAAATGTAGTTTTTGACGAAATTTTCGACTATTCTTATGTCCGACGTGTATATATACGATCGAATTTTCGACGAAATATTTCCTCATAAATAAGCTAATTCTGACGGAATAGGATTACTTCCAACGAAATATTCTGTCGGAAATAATGATTTTTCTTGTAGTCTTTTGGTATTAGTGATATAAAAGCAAAAGACAATTCTTTTTCCTAACATGTTAGGTTTTTTTTCCTAATTTTTTTTACAAATTTGGAAAGTATTTAATTGTTTCAAATTTAGGGAGTACTTGTACTAATTTGAATAGTAAAGAAAAAGCTTAACAAAAAATTTGTGAAATCAAGTTTGTACTTTTAATTATATTATAAAATTATTGATGGCTAATACCTTAATTAATTAGCATGCGTACAATTTAATTAGCTATACAGGATTTATTTTGCAACAAAAAGTTGCGAGAAAAGATTAATTAAGAAATCAAAAAAATTTAGAGGGTAGTTGAGATCGCTTATAAGCAGTCTAACTTACTTTTAATCTATTTTAAGAAGTAAAATGTGTTTGATAAGCAAAATTAGTAATTAGAATCACTAATCACGTTTTTAAGTTGTGACGTCACTAAATTCGGGCTTACACAATCTAATTTCAGTCTTTAAAAATACAAAACACTTACAATAACTCATATAATCATAATTATTACAATATCGTGTATCACGCGGTAGTAAATATACACTAAGTCCTCATTTCAATTATTAGAACACTATTTTACAATTTGGTGAGGACTACTATAATTACTAACCGAACCCTCACTCTATTCATCTGTTTTCCCCGCTAACCCTGATTATATTTTTATTTTCTAAAAGGAATTAGAAAAAAAAATAGTGATGAAAAATATACTTGTTTTTAGGTTTCAACAGTGATTAAATCAAAGATTTATAAAATGTTAGACATCATAAATATTTAACGAATAATTAGCAGCGAAATAAACAAACATTAGGAGAGTTTAATTAATGGAGAATAATGTCTAATATTTTCTCCAAATTAAAATTCATCATTTGGATTTCATCATTGGTAACACTAATAGTCATGATCATGTCAAACAAAAATTCCTCTTTGCATCCAGGTCAAAGATAACTTTCACCACGTGTTATTGTCACATAGGCTAAAGACACCCAATAATTATATTGTCTTTGCACCCAGACCAATTACATTTACAAAAACTTGAGTCATGATGATTAGTACAAACAACAAAAATATAAAGAATGAATATAAGTAATAAGAATAATAAAATAAAGAATAACCATTAGAGATTTGTAATTTATTTATGTTTATTGAATAATTTAAATTATACTAGAGTCCAATAATGTCCAAATTATCAACACAATATTTAGAATATCGGTCAAGTTCAAGGATAATGTCATAGGTTCACAATGACGAAAATAGTGACGGAAAAAAAAAATATAATTATTTTTAGGTTTTAGGGATAAAAGGAATTAGAAAACAAAATAATGACGAAAAATATAAATATTTTTAGGTTTCAACAGTGATTAAATCAAAGATTTATAAAATGCTAGACATTATAAATCTTTAACGAATAATTAGCAGTGAAATAAACAATCTATTAGGAGAGTCTAATTAATAGACAATAATGTCTAATATTTTCTCCAAATTAAAATTTATCATTTGGACTTCGGTAACACTAATAGTCATGATCATGTCAAACAAAAATTTCTCTTTGCATCCAAGTCAAAGATAACTTTCATCACGTGTCATTGTCACACAGACTAAAGACACCCAATAATTATATTGTCTTTGCACCCAGGCCAATTACATTTACAAGAACATGAGTCATGATGATTGGTACAAACAACAAAAATATAAAGAATGAATATAAGTAATAAGAATAATAAAATAAAGAATAACCATTAGAGATTTATAATTTATTTATGTTTATTGAATAATTTAAATTAGATCAGAGTCTAATAATCTCCAAATTGTCAACACAATATCCAGAATATCGGTGAAGTTCAAGGATAATGTCATAGGTTCACAGGTAGAAAATTCAACGATAAGGTTCACGGTATAAGAAATATTTAACAGTCTAAAATGTTCATAGTTCAAAGAGAAAGTTCAAAATTCAAAGTATGAACAATTCAAAAGTTAACAGTTTAAATATAATGGTAATAGTTCAATACAAAGGTTTAGGTTAAAATATTAGATGAAACACAAACTATTAAAAAAATTTAATAAAATGTTATTTCAAGAATTTTCACCATTTAATATTATAAAAGGTACAAACATGATATTTTCTTATCGTAATAAGTCTAAATATTAAGAGATAAAGAAAAAAAATATCTATTACCTTAACACATGACTAAATTCTGTTTTTATGATGTTAATTAGTTTAATACAATAAGTTCTATGATTAACTAGTTTTACTTATCGCATAGTTTGCGATTTTTATAATTTTATTGTTTAAAATGATAAAATCCATATCAATTTTAAATTTTAAAATATTTTAATAATTTTAAAAGGTCAAAATTAATTTAATATTTTAAAACGGACGAAATATTTCTTTAATTTAAATTCATTTTAATGTAGTTATTACCTTAAGAAATCACTCTAGTAGTATCAAACTCATTCAGCATTACGTAAAAGATCAGCATTTAGTGTTTGTCAAGCATTTTTGACATGAGACAAGAAAAAGACTGCAAACCAATTAAACAATATACAAATTAAGTCTGTTTCGTCATGATTTAATTTTTTTATTTATTTATTTTTTCAATTTTTGAATTAGCTTAAAATCCTAAAATGTAAATTATTAATAATACATAATGATAATGAAAAGATATCATCAATGAAAATAGATCATCAATGAATAGACTATTTACTATTAATTCTTTATACAGTCTAAAAAAATTTATAAAATGAGATGATTCAAAATAATTTGATCTATCTTTTCCGGGATAACAACTAAAGGGAAATAAATTCAGATTGAAGCCTATACCATTTTTCATTCAAAAAAAAAAAAAAATCAGTAATGTAGCCAAAACGGTATAGAAAGATGTCATTTTCTCAGCGAGTATATATATATATATATATATATATATATATATATATATATATATATATATATATATATATATAGTACTTATTAACACATCCGGCTGGAAGGTAGCAATATTCTTGATAAAACTGAAACTGACAATTAAGTTCGTATTCGATTAGGAACCCTAAATATAATTTTGTTGTGGAAGGATATTCCAAGATGTACTATTAGTATTAGTAGCATATATGAAGATGGTTCTTTCTTCTTTTTCTTTCTTTCTTTCATTTTCTCCTTGTTTTCTTGGATATATACATGCACCTATACTATATACTATATATAGTATACTCGAAGCCTCTTAAGTACTGAGTAGGGTACATCGTGTTGGAAAATCATGCCACAAATTTTCTTATAACGATAAATTGTCTAAAAATATATATCACTCAAGTTCAAATATAGTTTCCCAATTAAGACTATAAAATACGAATCGTATTTTTAATTGTAGTAACAAAACTTTGAATACACTTCACTTGTTATATAAATACAACTCATATATATTATATATATATATAGTATTTTTTGTTCTTATATATATATATATATATATATATATATATATATATATATATATATATATATATATATATTATTTCTTATGGAGAAAATTTTGATCACATTATTTGTGGTTTGTAGTTTTCATGGAAGAATTAACCACTTGTTTTCTCATACGTTCCCTAAACATTAACTACTAATTTGTTTCTCTTTCAACTTTTCAATAAATTTAAAAAAGTAATATTTAGATTCTATACCCAATTTAATTAATTGAAAATTAAAAAGAAATTAATTGAAAGGCATAACAAATAATTAATGCTACGATAAGGTGCATACTTTAATTAGAAGTAAAAGATAGTAGTTAATGTAATTATAACATTTCGGTTATGATCACAAAATCTTAGCTAATTAAGCCTAGTGGTAAGTTTTTTTTGTACCGTATAAGCTTACATGTTTGAGTTTATTCATCAAAGTCAGAATTAACATGGGCAGCATATTGAAAATAAGTTAATTTCTTCTAGGTTCCCTATAATTCTCCTCCTAACACTTTCAAAATAGCTATTGTCAAATAATATATATGCAGTTTACTTTGTAAATGAATAAGAATTACACGAAGAACAACGTATAAAATGGAAAAATAGATGAGACATAGAGATGAGAGATTTGCTCAAAATCGGATGGCAGGATGCGAGCTTCTTCAATGGTTATTTTTCTGACAATATTTTTTACTTTTCTGTTTATTTAGATCTTGAAAATTTGTAATGAATCATTTTTTATTCCATTTGTATAGTTATCAAATGAACACAAAAATTTTCAAAAAAGTCTGTAGGCAATATATTAATTGTATTTGTCAGTAGACAAGTTTTAATAAAAATTTAATTAACTCAAAAAAAGAAAAAGTAAATCTCATTCGACACGTATGCATATATATATTATTGATGCAATAAGCATATATACAGATCAAATTAACTGTCTTCTAGTGAAGAGGAATTCCACCAATCAAGATTCCTAAAATCGAATACTTAGCTCTAGGTTCTATAAATATGTTGTATAACCCTATGTTATTACATCATGTACCTAGCTAAACATTATCATTAATTTCCTAAGCACATTATCAGTCTCTAATAATCTTCCATGGCTTCCCTAGCACTTTCAACCTCCAAAAGTAATATTTTGCCACCACACACGGCAGTTTCCGGCAAGTTTGATCACGTTCGAGGTGGCTCCATCTTTCGTAACAGCGCCGTTTTCACTAAGAAACGTAACGCGACCATCGTAAATGTTGCGACGGAACCACCACCGGCTGTTCTTCCACATCCCAAAAAGGAAGTCACCAGTGTCCCAAAGCTTGCAGCATGGACTAGTGTTAAACAAGAGCGTTGGGAAGGAGAGCTAGCCGTTGAAGGCGAAATTCCACAATGGCTGGTATGTTTATTAATTAAATTAATTATTTAACTATAATATCAATATACTACTATTTATTATCATCAACTGTTCATATATATATATATATATATATATATATATATATATATATATATAATGATGACCGCCGGATCTTTTCTTACTAATTTTTATATATTGATCACCCGTATATGTCCAAGATCCCAGGCAACTGATATATGATTCTAAATCATAATATTTTTATTTTATAATATTTGGTTGCGGAGTCATGACATCAATATTAATTAATAAGCTTGATAATTTTTCTAATCATATATTCATCGAATAAATTATCTCATAATTTTATGTTGATATTCATTCTCATTGCCTTTTCTTAAGCACAAGACATATTTGTAACCAGGAAATATTTTATTAATAAATAAATAAAGAAAGAATATGCCTCTAAATATCTTCACCTAATGTACTAGCATCCGATCCACTAAAATAAAATTTATAATGTGTTTTAAGAATTAATGATACTGAAGTTGGTGGAATTCATTTTTTTAATTTTATTTTAAATGAATGAATATTAATTAGTGATATTCATAATTGCATGCAGAATGGGACGTACCTAAGAAACGGACCAGGCTTATGGCACGTCGGAGACTATAATTTCCGCCACCTTTTCGACGGTTACGCAACCCTAGTCCGACTTCACTTTGAAAACGGACGTTTAGTTATGGGACACCGACAAATCGAATCCGAGGCTTATAAAGCAGCTAAAAAGAGCAACAAACTTTGTTACCGTGAATTTTCCGAAGTCCCTAAGCATGACAATTTCTTGTCCTATATCGGTGACCTAGCAAATCTTTTCTCCGGTGCATCTTTGACCGATAATGCCAACACCGGCGTCGTCCATCTGGCCGACGGCCGAGTTGTTTGCCTAACGGAAACGATTAAAGGGTCAATAGTTGTCGACCCGGACACATTGGACACACTAGGGAAATTTGAGTTTAGTGACACGTTAGGTGGGCTTATTCATTCGGCACATCCGATTGTGACCGATACGGAGTTTTTGACGTTGTTGCCGGATTTGTTGAGCCCGGGGTACTTGGTGGTGAGAATGGAGCCAGGGACAAATGAGAGAAAGGTGATTGGTAGGGTAAGTTGCCGGGGAGGGCCGGCGCCAGGGTGGGTCCACTCGTTCCCCGTGACGGAACATTATATAATTGTGCCGGAGATGCCATTGAGGTATTGTGCTCAAAATCTACTCAAGGCTGAGCCCACTCCACTATACAAGTTTGAGTGGCACCCGGAGTCTAAAGGGTTTATGCATGTTATGTGTAAAGCTAGTGGCAAAATTGTGAGTCCTCTCGTCTATCTCTTACATTTTATATACATATTTTTCTGGAACTGACCCACACTTACTATAAATTGATCAGAACTAGACGGTCACAAAATAGCAGACGGAAGGTTAATTTTAAATCGTGATTGTTACATCTTTAGATAAACTATTGTAAATATTTATTTATTCATAATTAATTTCTGCTAGTTGTACCCCTTCTTGTTTTCTCTAGTTGTTATCAGGGCCCTTCTTTTTTTGTCTGAGCAAATAAATGTTACCGGGCCCAAAGAAAAATGCAAATCGTTTGCAATATTAATTGGTGATTTAATTTAATTTTTTATCAAACAAAAAATTAAAGGTGATAATAATTGGCTTAGTGCAAATCGTTTATAATGGTATTCAACTAAAAAAATTATATGTTTGTTGAATTTTGAAGGTGGCAAGTGTGGAAGTACCACTATTTGTAACATTCCACTTCATAAACGCATACGAACAGAAAGATGAAGATGGAAGGGTCACCGGAGTTATTGCAGATTGTTGCGAGCATAACGCCGACACCACAATTCTAGATAAACTCAGGCTGCAGAACCTCCGATCATATTCCGGCGAATTAGATGTCTTGCCAGATGCTAGGTATATTACTATTTTTAAATTAGGATAATTAATCATTATTTTATCGTACATGTCTGATCGTCAATAGTGACTACACACTAATATACAATATGATAAGTTGTTTGATTCTTAATGGCTTATTAGTGCGGGCTGTATATTCGTGTTAATGTTTTGCACCTTTGATTAACTTATTATAACTTTGCTGGATGAGTCATTATAATGTTCCCTTAGTGCAAAACCAGTACTACTATTATTCTTACGTAATTTTTTTATTATTATTATTATTATTATTATTATTATTATTATTATTATTATTATTATTATTATTATTATTATTATTATTATTATTATTATTATTATTATAACTCCTGCATGAGTTTGAAAGCGGAAAATATTCAGTAATACCGACTGAGGTTCTTTTAATTATACTTGTATTGAATATATAGAACATGCTTGGAGTACTAACTCGATCTCTTCATGCAAATTTATATTAGAAAAGTCGTGAGATTTGCAAGCATGATCAGTTGAATTTTGTATAACAAGAGAATTAATTAATTATTGTAACCATTTTGCTAGTAAAATGCGAGTGGTGTTTATGTTTGACAAGTGGTCAAGGCGTGCCAACTCCACCGACTCTAGATCCAGAAAAACTTTGAGCAATTTGTTTACATGCATGGCCATGCATGCAATGCTAGTATTTAATTTCCAAGTAAACCTTGTATAACTATAGACATGCATTAATTACCTCAATATCTTTATCTTTGTAACACTTCACTCTCACATTAAAAGATAAAAAAAAAATAGTGTATGCGTATAAGGAATTAAATTACTAATAATAGTATATTTTTGAGTGAGGAACTAATTAAGATGACCAAAAAGATAATATATATTAGGCAGGTGGTTTAAAGTCTTGTTTGATGGGATTTGATTTGATTCGAATTTGAAATTTATTCTGGACCTGAGATTTGACCCGAGTTATTACAATCTTCTTCTTTGTTATTTCAAAATTTACCTATTGAATTAATTAATATAGAAAAACATTGATAAGAATAAAAATAAAAATTTATACATGTTTGTTTAACAGGGTTGGTCGATTTATAATACCGTTGGATGGGAGTCCAAATGGGAAATTAGAGGCAGCACTGAATCCAGATGAACATGGTAGAGGAATGGATATGTGCAGCATTAACCCAGCTTTCTTAGGCAAGAAATATAGATATGCTTATGCTTGCGGTGCAGTCCGCCCTTGTAATTTCCCGAACACCCTCACTAAGGTAATTATTTAATTAATTAATTAAATTTTCTAAATTAAATAAAGGAAATATATATATATATATATATATATATATATATATATTATTTACTAGTCGTACATTATTTATCTCCCCTTTTTTTATCTATTCCTCTTTTGGATTATTAATTGATCTTTAATAATAATTGAATTGCAGCTTGACTTGGTTGATAAAAAAGCAAAGAACTGGTACGATGAGGGTGCAGTTCCATCTGAACCATTATTTGTGTCTCGCCCTGGTGCAACTGAGGAAGACGACGGTGGGTTAACTAGCTACTCTTGTGTTGTTATTTTTTATATCCATTTCTCTCCAAAAAAAATAAATCTAATTAGAAATAAGAATTCTAGAAATAGGAAGGGGGAAAGAAAATGTTTGATAACATAAAATATAATTATGAATCTTTTTAATTAATTTAATCTATTTATGCCAATAAATTTGAAAATTTTAGTTGTCCCTCCCCCTCCCCTTCCCCCTCCCCTGCCCTGATGAGTAAAAAGTCATTATAACAGTACTAATAACAGTTATCATCATGTGTCTCTCTCTTTTCAATATTGTTGTGATTCATTTACACCTAATATGATCGCAGGGGTAGCGATATCGATGATCAGTGACAAAAACGGTGAAGGGTATGCATTAATTTTAGATGGATCAACATTTGAAGAAGTTGCAAGAGCCAAGTTTCCCTATGGTCTTCCCTATGGCCTCCATGGATGTTGGGTTCCAAAGAAATGAAATTATAAGATGAACTTAATCTATCGAGAATGATATACTACGTGGGTCTTAAAAAAAGAGTTATTTTATTTGGAAAAAAAAAGGAATTACATTGATACTATATGATATTAGTGTAAATTGTACATTAGTAGGTGGGAATATTTACATTTTGATGTAGCAAAAAAATAATATTTACATTTGGATGAAAATGTATGTAGTGTTGTGAATATGATATGTTTACTTTCATCATGTTGGCAGTAGCATGTTGTGGGTTACTAGGGTTTCTCACTGTTATAGAATAGCTAGTTTGTAGTAAGCATGTGTACCTCCATTAATGTATTTATGGGGTTTTCTTTTTCTTAAATTTATGAATATCAAGAACTTCAGTTTCATTTTGGGAGAGATTTAAATAGTGCTTTCAACCAATACCTATATATAAAGAGACGTAAGTCAATCAATACGACTCACACTACTCATACCACCTGAGTTAACTCGGCTCTAGCTCAAAAGAAATTTGACTCCTCCCCTTGGTCTCTTCGGTTCTTCCTAGCTCTCCTTCTATCTTCACCCTCTTAAATTAATCATTAATGTGTGGTTTACTCTAATAAATAATACAAAATTATTCACTTTCCAAACCCATTATTCATTCCTAATAAGCATTTAACAATATTTATAAATAATAATCACATAAGAATGATAAAATAATCTCGCCAAAACAAAAATAAATAAATAATAATCACAGAAGAATGACAAACTGAGTGAAAACAAAAAAATCAAAAAGAGAAGTCGTAGAAATTATCGCCGAAGAAATCGTAGAAGTTACCTTGGAATCGCGGATCTGAGTTTTTTCTTCTCCTTCATTATTCAGATTAGTTCTCTACTTTATACTTATTTATTAATGAGTTTTAATAATGAATTTGGTGGGTAAAAATTTAAATTTTGGTTTGCAGATTTAAAACTTGAAAACTCCATTGATAAAGCTTCATAGAAAGGATAAGTGAGACATGTTCTGAAATTAAGGATATATGTGTTGTATTGGGTACAACAGAAAATGGATTAAAATGCAAAATTGACTCTGTACTATAGGAATATTTGGTTATTGCACCCCTTTTTTAATCAATGTAAAACGAACTTTTTACTATCTAAAAATTTGGATTGTGAATCATATTATATAATATGGCGTTGACTTATTATACACATTATACGATGACATGTCAATTTAACACATTTGAGCTAAAAATATATACTCTCAAGATTTGAACCTAAAACATCATACTCTAGAAACTAGCAAAACATTTGATTTTCGACTAAAGGGGTGTTTGATAAAAACTAAATGAAGCTGAATCTGAATGAACTGACTCTGAATCTGAATGAAAAAAATTATTTGATAATTGATATGTCTAAAACATCCGAATAACAAATTTTTATTATTTTACCCCTCTAAAAAATTTAAAATTGTTGTAAATTTATTTAATATCACTACTACAAAATAGTAAATAGACAACGCAGAAAAAACGTTGTGGTTTCTGTCAGAAAAGCGCCGTGGTTAAGGGTGTTGTCTATTTAACACCCTTACACAACGTTTTAAAAACGTTGTAGTTAAGCTGATAATCTGGCGTTTTTTTTAAAAAAACGTTGTAGATTTGTTTTCAAAAAATTAGCAGATGCTTAAAAACGTTGTAGAAGGTATGATTCCACAACGTTTTTTGGTTAAAAATGTTGTTGTTTAGTATATAAGACAACGTTTTTTAAATGTTGTAGAATAAAAAAAAATGTTGTTGTTTAGCAAACCAGACAACGTTTTTTAAATGTTGTAGATAAAAAAAAAAGAAAAAAAAGGATGTGGTTCACCTATATTACCAATACACCTGCAATATGCTAATGCCATGATATATAGCCAAAATGTATCAACCATTCAAAATACATCCCAATAATACCATTCGTTTACAGTTTCAAATTACTACATCCACGAAATATATACCAAAATGTATTCATATATGCATCTCAAATTCACTTTTCAATATAAATTACTACTATGAATTGTGAATTTGATTACATGCATCCACAAATAAACCAAACTATCCATAAAATTAAGCTACTACCTAAACATGTGCAAAAAACCCTAGTTCTCCCAAAATACGTACATTCATCTAACATATTCACCGTTAACTCGAGGCTCTACATATAGCTGCTCACGTACGTTGCCCACTCATCCCGTACTTCGTCAATTTGTTCTTGTGTGTACGTTAATCCATATGCCTTATCCCACTGAAATAAAAGAACAACAAATTTAGTATTCAACAAAGATACCAAATCACAAGGATACCAAATCTCGATTCGCTATATATTTGATGTATGGCAAGATAACCTGACCAATCACGAAATGACTTTTAACATAATTCCTAACCACGTAAAATGTTAACACATATTTGAGGAGCAAGTGGTGTCTTGATGTGAAATATGTTTTGGTTCATACAGAAAATATGAAATATAACACATATTAACACATATTCCTAACTTTCTTTATATCGCTATCTTGATGTGAAATATATGTTAACACTATTTATATCGCTACACCGCTATATTGCTACACCTTCTATCTCGCTATATCTTGATATCGCTCTCATAAAATCGATTACAAGTCGACACCCAAGATCGAATTGGTAGAAGCAAAGACATAAAATTAAATGACACTTTTATGTAACTCATAATCCATGGTTTTGCAACATAATGTTACTGCTGCACATTCATATATATAGTTTGTGACACTTTTATGTAACTCACAATCCATGGTTTTGCAACATAATGTTGTTAATGCACATTCATATATATAGTTTGTGTGTGTCTGTGGAGTATATGAAATCATAATAACGTTATGGTTTTGCAACATAATGTTACTCCTGCACATCCATATATAATGTTACTGTTGCACATTAAAATTGTTAGACATCAATTTTGGCTTATGCTTTGATTTATGCTGATGACAATACAGGTTAATTACTACTGTATCAAATGTTTACAGGTGGCAAACCCCCAGAAGCACTTCTATCTCCGGCATCGATTAATATAGTCACCCATGAATCTCAACTCCCTTCTGAATTTCTGTATCCCTTACCTAAAAAGCAATTTATCATTGGCTTTGATTGTGAGGGTGTTGACCTCTGTCGATATGGAACTCTCTGCATCATGCAGGTCTTTCTGCTTTCTTACATTATTTCAAGATACACACCTAACTTTCATGTCATATGTTGGATGATTCCTTAGTTTCATTTCATAAAGGTTGTTACATCACCAATCTGACATGCACACACAAACTGAGAAAATATACAAATCTCCTTCAACAATGTGAAAGATCATAAAATTACTTTCTTGTTTGTTGTAGTATAAAGTTTTCCTCAAAGTTGGTAGTAAAATCATATAACCTTTTGTTAGCATTATGGTAGTATTAGTATTAGTATTCACGTGTCTAATCTTCTAAATCCAAAACACCTAACAATGCAAAGCTAAAAACAAAGGCGAGACATTAAAACTTGTAAGCACTAGCTTAGTATGAATGTATCATCTTGAATAGATAATTTAGGCTCATATATGCGAATTCATATCGTGAAGGAAATATTATGTGTAGCATGTATCTCATAATTGTCATTGAGGCCGTGGAATTGTGTCCTTTCTCATCGCAAAAGCAGAGGTATAACTTAATTTGGATCTCAAGAACTAAAGTAATGCTCAAATATAATGCTCGAATCATCAAGTAACTTGTATAATGCTCAGATATAATGCTCGAGATACAAGCAATAATCAGTATAATGCTCGACATCTTTGAAGTGTATAGACAAACCGCTAAAATCAAATTTCTTCACGCTCTTGGCAAGATAAGCTGCTATCGATCATCTTCATCGATGTATGGCAAGATCTGAAGTTTATAGAAAAACTTTCTATTTGACCAATAAAGCTGACAAAAAATAACTAACCTTGGCTACAAAGTCCAAACAACCATCCTCAACTATCTCCTTCATAAAACGCATCACAAAATACCCGCACTCCTTGTGTGTTGGTTGTACAGGAGTTCCCTAAACACAATTAGTAATTATGTCATGATAAATCAATAAAAATAACAAATGTCCATAAGTAAACATCTTATGCACATACCACCAAGATTCTCCATTGTGGTGATTTTCGTATTTGATTATTGTTTTGCCCATTGTAAGCTTTAATGGCACTGCATGAGTAAGAGGGTGACACATATAACATCATGCACATAATTCTAGAGATGATTTATTAGAAGAAATTTTATTGTAAAACTTTCCAACTGAACTACTTTAAAAACAAAGTAATTTGGAATAACATACATGTTCACAACTTGTTTCCACTCCTCATCGATTCTACGGTACTTGAGGGAATCCATGAAGTACACATTATTATTGTCCAGATTGACAATGGTCAACACCCAATGATATCTATACAAAAATCAGCCCCAAACACATCACTATAGTTAAACCAACAAGTTTTTTAGAATCAGGAGTTTTAATAAAAAAAAAGGTAAAGAAATTTACCATTCCAGATCGAACTAAATATAATAAGTACTAACTCGGAGTTGTAAGGTATCGGAAATACGTGCGGGATGTGCTCTTGGCGAGATGCTATGTAACGTGTTTTTGAGAAATACTTCCACAACCTTTAGCACCAACCCGAAGCGTGGTCCACAAAAGTAATCATCCTTAACATATTTGTCTTCTTCAACACATCATATAAGTACCTAATAATTGAAAACCGTTAACTCAGTTTTCTTTCACAGTACCAAATAAGATCTATTTAATTATACCTCATGTACATCACTATGCAAGTGCCTGATATTTCTGACATGACACCAAATTGTAGAATGTCTTCATACAAAATATGGGTTGGACGAGCAAACCCAAAAATTTCCTCCTCCATCACAATTTTAATGGTGTCTCCCTTCAATTGGAGGGTATTTTTGGCATATCCACACAACACCTTTAATGAGCTTGGCATCGGGCGCAGGTTATTCGATTCAGAACTTGTCTTGTCGAACTTTAAGCATTTTCCATGTTTCTAGATACAAACACAAGAATATATATTAATGAAATCAATAATATGTAAAACTTGTTATCTTAATGAAATCATTAATGAAATTAATGAAATCAATGACATATACCTTTAATGGTGGCAACTTTTTGTTATCATTATCTTTGTTCTCACCATTGTCAACATCCTCCTTCTCATCAATCCAAATTTCAATTTTTTTAACAGCAGAACAACTAGCTTTGTCTGAAAAATGTGCACCGTTAAGGGTGGTGGGAGTCAAGTAGTGACCTGGGGGAATTGTTTCACCTGGGGCCGTACACTTTTCATCCAGTTTTGCCTCTATTTGCATAATCTTCTGCACCCAAAAATCTCGCTCCTCTGCTACAAGTTTTGTTGCCACAAGGTGCCACTTATCTCGCTCTTCTTCAAGAAGTTTGTGGACAGTTTGTTTAATACTCTGGCTCACATACTCTGTTTAGCGTCTTGGTAGGTGAAAGTAGGAACTTGGAGTCACATAACCTCCCACACCTCTAACTCGTCCAGCACGCTCTGAAGTCCCCAATGCCATTGTGAGAATATCATGGCTGCCGATCACAGTCAACGAACCTTCATGTACTTTTTTCTTGAATTCATCCTAATGCATTAACAAATAATTCACATTAACAATAAAATAAATTATCGCCACAAAGAAAGAATTGAACATCAATTGATTTTTTCTTACTATTTCCATTGCTTTCTCATTTATCTTCTCATCCGGAATATTCCCATGCTTATCTTCCCGGCCTTTCCTCCACAATGTTGCTCGATCTATGTCACCTTCTGTAAGACCCCAACTTATTATTAATGAAATTTAATTTTCTATTTATTATTTTGAAATAGTAAGGGTTTATTTGATTAATGTGGATAGTTATGGGTAAAATACATAATATTTCAAAATAAGCAAGTGGTTATAAAATATTCATTGTTGTTGTGGGAATATTCGTTTGGTCGTGGAATATTCTTCTTTTTGTGGGAATATTAAATATGACGTAGCGATCTTTTTGTGGGCCCCATAACGGAAAGCGATTGGATGAAGAAAACGACAAATATAAGTTGTTTAAAAATAACGGCGTAGTTGTTACCGTTAATACTGTTAAAATACTCGGTGGTTAAAACAAAGTAGCACACGGTATTACACCAATTATTGATTCTTACGTAAGAAGGCACTACTCAATAATGGTTATAGTAATTACTGTTCAGTATTTTATTGATTTAATAATTGCTGCGTTGATATTTTATATTACTGTTGTTTTAATAATTGTCATTACACAGTATTTTTCATTATCAAAGCAATAATTCATATTATCTGAATAATATTATTAGATAACATTATTGGCAATGTCTAGAAAATTCTGTCTAAGGAGAGGTTTGGTCACCTAATTGCGCGCCAGTAAGGAGAAATTCTTATTGGAAAACCCCCCTTCAGGAAGCGCACTGGTTGTCAATATTGTGATTACGTAATATTATTTATGAATAATTAATTATTGATTCATATGATGAGGAAAATATTGATTTTATGTGGATATAGATGGATAAAATTTTTAATGTGACAATTGTTGAAAATTAAAATTTTATCTTTTTCTGATAAAATAATTCATTTAAATATATTATTATATTTTAATAATATAATAATGGTGATATTTTTACAACGAATGTGGGATATATGAGTATACGAGGAGGAAGAGTATTTTTGTTGCAATAAATGTTTAAAACATGTTAAACATGCTCTGTGGACCCCATTTATTGATCGAAATTTGATTATACTTTGTGTAAAATTGCCCGCTTTTGTGGATTTGGTCAATTTATATTTGGAATTCGGAAAAACTTTCTTCTGCAAAGTTGTAGAGAATTGAATTTCCTATAAAAACTCGCGAGATTCGAATTTTCTGATAAAAGGGCTATTTATTATGAATTATTGAAGTTTCGAAGCTCCGAAATAATTGATTTTTGGAAGTTTAAAATATTTAAAATAGGAAAAACGTTTTTTTTACACTTGTGGGCCTCATGAAACATGTGCAAAGTGCTGAAGCTAGAGGATTCAAAGTGGGCGTAAGAAAATTTATTTATATATTAATATTATATTAAATTTTCTGCTTTGGTGTTCTAAGCAATTTCCTATAAATAGGGTGCTTAGGTTAGAATTGAAAATCACACCAGAAACTGAAGTTTTCTCTCTATATTATCGAGCGTATTCTTGTGAGTATTTTGAGTATACTTTGAGTATTGCTATCTGGTGCAAGTTCAAGTCATACTTTATATCCTGTTTCAATTTAGAAATCGATCTTTTCGAGGTAAGGGATATTATTTTTCAGTAATGATATTATTTCTTCAATATCATTATATTGAAATATTGATCCGAAGTTTTATCAAATTTGAAACTTTTGGTGTTGAGAGTTCTTATTCACGATACTAAGACTATTCACGATATCGACCTTATTCACGAGTACGCAAGACTATTCATCAAAAAAATGAAAAATTTTCTTTTCGTCTAAAATATCTATTGTGGATACTAGCTTTGATTGTATCCATGTTTTGATCATTCTTGAATTTTACACCACTATGATTATTTTTGAGGTATTTTTGGACATGGATAAAACAAAGTACGAATCCTTAATCCTTAATCCTTGTCATTTTGTTTCATTGGATTCGTTTCTTTAAAAATATTTTTCATCATCCTCGATCTTAAATGATGATATTATTGAATATCTTTGGCACTGTAGTGCAAAGAGATGAATGATTTCGATGAATATCTTTGGCCCAGTAGTGCAAAAGATGAGCAGTGTTTAGATGAACATGATTAATCGATGAATATCTTTGGCTCTGTAGTGCAAAAGATGAATATTTGATTCCAGATGTATATTGATTGATGTTACTGGGATAAAAGATAGAGCGATGAACTTTTAAATTCATACATAGAAGATAGTAGTTTGCATTCTCTACTTAACTCTTCTAATGAATTATTATTTTCATTGCGAATATTGATTTAAAACTTGTTGTCTATTGATTCTATTAGATTTTTCCTGTTGAAGACTAATGTTAATTTTTTGTATATTATCTTAGTCATAATATTCTTTCTTTGGGCTAGTTGAGCTCACCCTTTTCCTTTTTGTTCCATTTTTCTTCTCGGGAGGCGAGAATATAGCGAGTACGAGTTGGGGTATGGAATGAAGGTTCTAGAGAGAGTTGTTTAGTAGTCCTCACCATTTTGTAAAATAATGTATCAATAAATATGATGAGGATTTATTTGAGTATAGATATTGTCTAGAAGATAATATTTGTATTCAAACTCACGATTTCTGGTTGTAATAATAAAGTTGTAGTTGTTTACGTATCATGTATTGACAACTCGAATGGGTGATGTATACCTATTTTGGGGCGCCACGGTTGGTATCGAGCTTAGGATATGATCTCGGTGGAGATCGGGGAATAGAACTAGGAGGGAGAGACGAGTAAATCATTCGCAAGTTAGTGTGTCCTACCTACCTAAGCTTATTTGTTAGTTGGTCAAGATATATGGATATTATGTGATATATTGATTTCCTTAATTAACCCTTGTTTTATGACGTATTTGAGAATGTCGATCGAGAATATTAACAATGGAAATGAGACCGTGGAGACGCCTGTACTCACCAACGAGGAGAACGTACACAGTGGCAATGTTCCTCCCATGAATAACACCACCGAAAGCGAGATGATGAACGAGGGATGTTTAGAAGCTTTTTGCGATTCATGCAAAAAAGCAGACGAGGAGACTCGTGTTCAAAATACGAGGAGGAAATGATAGCAATTCACGGGTTGTCACAAATGCAAGCAAATTCAAAGAGTTGGGACCACGAATTTAAGGAAAGCCGATCCCGATCATGGCGGAAACATGGGTCAAGCAAATTACCAAGATATTCGATGTCTTGGGATACACAGAGGAACATAAGGTTCCATTCGCCACCTTTATGTTCCGTGGCGCGTATCATCTTGGTGGGAGTCTCATGAAGCATACCCATCCAAATTGCGTCTTTCAAAGATGTCTTGGGAGACGTTTGAGAACTATTTAATGACAAATACTTTCCGAAAGTGTTCATTCATATGAAGGAAGTGGAGTTTATTAGACCGGAGCAGAACAACATGACGGTGTCTCGAAGACGAGGCAAAGTTTGCAGAGTTATCGAGGTTTGCACCTCATTTGGTGGAGAATGAGGAACGATGACGCGGATGTTTCTTAGAGGTTTGAAACCCTAAGATACGCCAAGATCTCATTCTCATAAATTTCTCTCTATTCGGATGTTTATAACAGGCTCAATTATTAAAAGCGAGATACTTGAGTACGGCCAATCGAGGACCACAACCCGGGGATCATACCGGAGATGGTAGTCAACAAAACAACGATAACGGTACGGAGAAAGAAAAAGACGGACAAAAAATGGTAACCACTCCGGTGGTAATCATGGCCATGAAAATAGAAGAAGCGAGTCGGGAGGAGATTTTAAAAAGAGGAGATTTAACAACGACTATGTGAAGACGACGGTCTTAAAGAATGGTTCTAAGGGAGGAGAACGACCACCGGTTATATGCTATAAATGCGGAAAGAGGGACATATCATCCAAACCGCCCACAACAGTTCAAGGTATGCTATAATTATGGAAATGAAGGACATATCGCCGAGATCATGCAGTAGCGAAACCTAGTTCAGCGGGGACGGTGACTCAAAAGATCGTCCCCGAGAAAAGTCAAAGTCAGCGGTTCTCGGAAGAAGCGTTTGTTGTGGTGGTCAAAATGCGAGGAACCCAAACGAGGTGATCACGGGTAAGCTATTTATAAATTCTTGCAAGTTTATACCTTACTTGATACCGGTGCATACCCATTCATTTATCTCTCCTACTTGTGCTCAACGTTTAAATTTGACTCAGGAAAAATTAGACTTTGACCTATCTGTGGAAACTCCGTTAGAGAAACTTTCATCACATCCATCGTTTATAAATCTTGTTTGATTCAAGTTGGCACCATCACCTTACCCGTTGACCTTATCTCTTTAAAGATATTTGCTTTTGATGTGATTTTAGGGATTGATTGGTTAACTACACATCATGCCAAAATTGATTGTGTTCGTAAGGTTGTTAGCTTTCATATTCCTAAACAACTTTTTTATTTAATTCAAGCAACTAAACCATTAAAATCAATCATCGTCATATCTAATCATAAAGCTATTCGTTTATTGAAAAGCGGATGTCAAGCTTTCTTAGCCCATGTTATGGATTTGAATTAAGACACGCCAAATTTGAATAATATTCTGTTGTTATTGACTTTTCCGGACGTATTTCTGAAGAACTTCCGGCCTACCCCCGTAACGTGAAGTTGAATTCTTTATTGATCTTGAACCTGGTACAAAACCCATTTCTAAAACCCCATATCGAATGGCTCTATTGAACTTCGTGGAGTTAAAGGTCCAACTATTGTGAATTATTGGACATCGGTTTCATTCGATCCCTAAGTACATCTCCTTGGGGTGCTCTGTTTTATTCGTGAAAAGAAGAAAGAGCGGGAGTATGCGACTTTGTATTGATTATCGGGAATTGAACCATGTCACCATCAAGAATAGGTATCCTCTACCTCGTATTGATGACTTGTTTGACCGATTGCAAAGAGGCACAATTCTTTTCAAAAATCGATCTTCGCTCGGATATCATCACCAAGATTAGAATCGAGGATATTCCAAAGAGGCGCCTTTAGAACTCCGGTATGGGCATTATGAATTCTTAGTCATGTCTTTCGGATCGACTAATGCTCCTCATGGCTTTCATGGATATGATGAACCGAGTATTCAAGGAATATTTGGATCATTCGTTGTTGTTTTTATTGATGACATCCTCATATATTCCAAAAGTCGTGAAGATCATGAGCACTATTTGAAGCTGGTACTCCAAAGGCTTCGTGAAAATAAACTATATGCCAAATTGAAGAAATGCGAATTCTGGCTTGAGAAAGTAGCATTCCTTGGGCACGTGGTGTCGAAACATGAAGTATCTGTTGATCCGGCGAAGATTGAAGCAATACAAAGTTGGGAGCAACCAAGTCGACGATCAAGACGTAGCTTTTTGGGCTTAGTTTGGTTATTATCGAAGATTCGTGGAAGGGTTTTCTCGAATCGCTACTCCATTAACTCAGCTAACTCGAAAGGATACAAAATTCATTTGGAGCGAAGAATGTGAGAAGAGTTTCCAAGAGCTTAAGAGGAGACTTATTTCGGCACTTGTTCTAACAATACCATCTGGTTCGGATGGATTTGTTATCTACAAATGATGCTTCAAGCAAAGGGTTAGGATGTGTTCTCATGCAACGTGGGAAAGTCATAGCCTATGCCTCGCGACAACTTAAAGAGTATGAGAGGAATTATCCTACTCATGATCTAGAGTTAGCGCAATCGTTGCTGCTTAAAGATATAGAGGCACTATCTATATGGGGAGAAAGTGGAGATATATTCGGACCATAAAAGCCTTAAATATTTCTTCACTCAAAAAGAACTCAACATGCGGCAAATGACGTTGGCTCGAGCTATTGAAAGACTACGACCACACTATTCAATACCATCCCGGAAAAGCGAACGTGGTAGCCGACGCGTTGAGTAGAAGATCATATCTGAACGAAAAGTGCGATGATGTCAAGTATACGATAGAGCCAACTTTAATAGAAAAAGTTAAGGTTGCTCAAGCCACCATCAATCCGGAAATGATGCGTATGAAGAAGAAAGTACAAGAAGGAGCTATTAGGAAGCAAGAATTGATGAAGAAGGAATACTTGAGTCCACTCTAGACTTTGTGTTCTAACGACTACGATTTGAAGTACAAGATTATGATGGAGGCACACAATACACCATTTGCAATCCATCCTGAAAGTACTAAAATGTATCGTGATCTTCGACATACATTTTGGTGGAACAATATGAAGAGAGAGATTGCAAAGTTTATCTCGATGTGTTTAACTTGCCAACGTGTAAAGGCGGAGCATCTAGTACCTAAGGGTCCGTTGCAACCACTTGAGATTCCGAAATGGAAGTGGGAACACATTACCATGGATTTTGTAAGACCCCGAAAATTTTTTAAATAAAAAGGAATTTCCTTTATTTATTATTTTGAAATAGTAAGGGTTGATTTGATTAATGTGGATAGTTAAGGGTTAAATACGCAAATATTTCAAAATAAGCAAGTGGTTATAAAATATTCATTTTTGTCGGGAATATTCGTTTGGTCGTGGAATATTAAATCGCTTGTCAGGGAATATTCGTTTGGTGTCGTGGAATATTCGCATCGCTTGGGAATATTCGCATACTGACAGGCTTGTACCAATATGTGTGGGCCCCATAACCTGAAAAAGCGATTGGATGAGGAAAACGACAAAGTTTGGGTGGTTATAAATAACGGCGTAGTTATTACAATTAAGATTTGAATACCGGTGGTAAAAAATAGAATACGCGTGGTTGCATAAAGAAGACACCAGATGCATGCAAGATTGTTGAATTATTGATCCTTACGTGAGCATAGGCACTACTCAATAATTTTCACGTGAAGAGTTCTTGTTCAATATTTTATTTTATTGATTCAATAATTGTGCGTTGATATTTTATATTATTATTGTTTCAATAATTGTCAACGCACAAAGATTTCCCATTATCGGATCAATAATTCATATTATTTGAATAATATTATTAGATAACATTATTGGCAATGTCTAGAAAGTTACATCTAAGGAGAGGTTTGGTCACCTAATTTGCGCCAAGAATGAGAGATCCTTATTGAAAGCCCTCTTTCACGAGAAGCGACTGGTTATCATAAATGTGATTCGTAATATTATTTGTGAATAATTAATTATTGATTCATATGATAAGGAAATATTTATTTTATATGAATATAAATGATGGATTTATTTATGTGGTTATTAATGAAGGAATTAATCTTTGAGATGTTTTATTTGTATTTTGCCGGATTGAGGTATTAAAAGATCAAATCGGTGTTATTACTGACTTTATTGTGTGAGTTATAATATTTAATCCGAATAGTTGGATCGTTGTAATTTTTGGATATGTTATACATATATAAGTTGAGTATATGTCCACAAATTTTGAACCGTTAAAGATGAGCGTATAATTTATTATGAATTTTAAGAGGTGGTGATTGAAATTAGGTTATAAATGATTTTGGTGGAAAATTCTAGAATTGGTGGGCCCCACTTTTGGTTGGTGAGAAATGTGCTCAATTGAATTTTCAAATGTGGTGGGTGGGAATAATAGCGAGGTAAAGCCATCAAAGTTATGGGTTAAGTCCTGCTTTGACGTCTTAACATTTTCCTATAAATGAGAGGCTAAGTTAGAATTGAAAATCACACCGTAAACAAAGTTTTCTCTTTCTCTCTATATTATCGAGCGTATTTTGTGAGTATTTAGATACTTTGAGAGTTCTTTGCTCAAGATAAGTTTCATTCAAAGATCACTTGAGCCTTTCCTTCCTTAAGTAATCGATTCTTTGAGGTAAGGGATATTATTTTTTCAGAATGATATTATTTCTTCAATATCATTATCTTTGAAATGTTGATCCAAGTTTTTATCAAATTTGAAACTTTTTCATGTCGGGGTTACTATTCATGAGTTACTATTCACGAGTTACTATTCATGAGTTACTATTCACGAAGTTACTATTCACGAGTACTATTCATGAAGCGTGAAGATGTTTTTGTGGAATTTCTATCTTTTGGTGTCGGTTACTATTCACGATATACGGACTATTCACGATATCAAGACTATTCATAGAAAAATAAAATTTATTCTTTTTTTCATTCAAAATATCTATTCGGATACTAGCTTTGATTGTATCCATGTTTTGATCATTCTTGAATTTTACACCACTATGATTATTTTTGAGGTATTGTTGGACATGGATAAAACAAAGTACTGAATCCTTAATCCTTAATCCTTGTCATTTTGTTTCAATGGATTCGTTTTTTAAAATATATTTTCATCATCCTCGGCCTTAAATGATGATATTATTGAATATCTTTGGCCAGTAGTGCAAAGATGAATGATTTTTCGAAGAATATCTTTGGCCCAGAAAGTAAAAAGATGAGCAGTGTTTAAATGAACATGACCGATCGATGAATATATTTGACCTTTAGTGCAAAGATGAGCGGTGTTGAGATGAACATGAATCGATTGATGAATATCTTTGGCCTGTAGTGCAAAGATGAATATTTGATTTGAGATGAATATTGATTGATGTTACAGGGATAAAATATTGATGATGGACTGTTAAATTCATAGATTATAGTAGATTTCATTCTCTACGTAACTCTTCTATGAATTATTATTTCCGCTGCATGAATATTGATCTAAAACTTGTTATTCATTGTATTCTATCGATTTTTCCTCGTTGGAGACTAACGATAATTTGTTGTATATTATCTTAGTCATAGTATTCTTTCTCGGGCTAGTTGAGCTCACCCTTTTCCTTGTTGTTCCATTTTCTTCTCGGGAGGCGAGAATGTAGTTTAGTACTAGTCGGGGTATGGAATGAAGGTTCTAGAGAGAGTTGTTTAGTAGTCCTCACCATTTTTGTAAAATAATGTATCAATAATTATGATGGGGATTTATTTGTGTGTGGATATTGTCTAGAAGACAATATTATATTTAAACTCACAGTATATATTGTCGTATTTCACACGACATTTGTATTATTGAAGTTGTAGTTTGTTTCTTGTACCATGTATTTGGCGACTCAGAATGGGTGTTGTGTATACCTATTTTGGGGGCGCCATGATTTCGTTCTGGTCTTCCTACGGGCTTCTCAAGGCATCAATGCTATTTGGGTTATTGTTGATAGATTAACCAAGTCCGCTTCATTTCTTGCCGACACGGAGACTTATTCCTTGAACGTCTTGCTAGTATGTGACGTGAATGAGATTGTGAGGTTGCATGGCATGCCAAGATCCATAGTTTGGATCGTGACCCAAGATTCACTTCAAGATTTTGGGTTAGCTTGCAAAAAGCTATGGGCGCGGATTTGCGATTTAGTTCGGTATACCATCCCCAAACCAGACGGACAATCGAGAGGACTATTCAAACTCTTAAAGATCTATTAAGACTCGTGTCCTAGACTTCAAAGGCGGTTGGGATAAGTATTTACCATTGGTGGAATTCTCCTACAACAACAGATTATCGTGAAAGTATAGGTGTGGCTCCATTCGAAGCATTATATGAACGAAAATGTCGTTCTCCAATATGTTGGGATGAGGTGGGTGAAGCAACATTGTTGGGACCCGAAGTTAAACGCATCGATCACCGAAAAGATCCAAATGATTCGACAACGATACAAAGCAGCACAAGATCGACAAAAGAGTTATGCGGATCTTCATCGAAAGGACGTGGAATTTAGTATAGGGGATCATGTATTGTTGCGAGTTGCTCCATGGAAGGGAGTTACAAGATTTGAGAAGAGAGGAAAACTCAATCCACGATTTATTGGTCCATTTCAAATTCTTGACCGAGTAGGAAATGTAGCCTATAGACTTGCGTTACCTCCGAGTATGTCTCGTGTTCATAATGTGTTTCACATATCTGTACTTCGTAAATATATGAAAGACCCGAACCACGTTATAGAGTTTGAACCAGACGAGATAGCCGAAGACTTAACGTATGAGGAGGTACCTGTCAAGATCTTGGATAGGAAGGAGCATGTCCTACGCACAAAGGTCATACCATAAGTTAAAGTTTTGTGGAGGAATCATGTTATAGAGGAAATGACGTGGGAATTGGAAACGGAAATGAAAGCGAGGTATCCTCACCTTTTCGAAACACACAGTCGCGTCGTCAATTTCGAGGACTAAATTTCATAAGGAGGTGAGGTTGTAAGACCCCAACTTATTATTAATGAAATTTAATTTTCTCTATTTATTATTTTGAAATAGTAAGGGTTGATTTGATTAATGTGGATAGTTATGGGTAAAATACGCAATATTTCAAAATAAGCAAGTGGTTATAAAATATTCATTGTTGTTTGGGAATATTCGTTTGGTCGTGGAATATTCTTCTTTGTCGGGGAATATTAAATGCTACTTGCCGTAGTCTTTTGTGGGCCCCATAACGGAAAGCGATTGGATGAAGAAAATGACAAATATAAGTTGTTTAAAAATAACGGCGTAGTTGTTACAATTAATCTTGTTAAAATACTAAATTGGTTAAAACAAAGTAGCACACGGTATTACACCAATTATTGATTCTTACGTAAGAAGGCACTACTCAATAATGGTTATAGTAATTACTGTTTAGTATTTTATTGATTTAATAATTACTGCGTTGATATTTTATATTGCTGTTGTTTCAATAATTGTCATTACACAATATTTTTCATTATCAAAGCAATAATTCATATTATCTGAATAATTTATTAGATAACATTATTGGCAATGTCTAGAAAGTTACATCTAAGAAGAGGTTTGGTCACCTAATTGCGCTACCGAGAAGGAGAAATTCTTATTGAAAGCCCCTCTTCCAGGAACCGCTGCTGGTCATCAATATTGTGATTCTATAATATTATTTGTGAATAATTAATTATTGATTCATATGATGAGGAAAATATTGATTTTATGTGGATATAGATGGAGAAAATTTTAATGTGACAATTGTTGAAAATTGAAATTTTATCTTTTTACGATAAAATAATTATTTAAATATATTATTATATTTTAATAATATAATAATGGTGATATTTTTACAATGAATGTGGGATATATGAGTATACGAGGAGGAAGAGTATTTTGTTGCAATAAATGTTTAAAACATGTTAAACATGCTCGGTGGACCCCATTTATTGAGTGAAATTTGATTATACTGTAAAATTGCCCGTTTGTGGATTTCGGCCAATTTTGTTTGGAATTCGGAAAAACTTTCTTCTGCAAAGTTGTAGAGAATTGAATTTCCTATAAAAACTCGCAAGATTCGAATTTTCGGATAAAAGGACTATTTATTATGAATTATTGAAGTTTCAAAGCTCCGAAATAATTGATTTTTGGAAGTTTAAAATATTTAAAATAGGAAAAACGTTTTTTTACACTTGTGGGCCTCATGAAACATGTGCAAAGTGCTGAAGCTAGAGGATTCAAAGTAGGAGTAAGAAAATTTATTTATATATTAATATTATATTAAATTTTCTGCTTTGGTGTTCTAAGCAATTTCCTATAAATAGGGTGCTTAGGTTAGAATTGAAAATCACACGTAAACTGAAGTTTTCTCTCTATATTATCAAGCGTATTCTTGTGAGTATTTTGAGTATACTTTGAGTATTGCTATACTCTGCAAGTTCAAGTCATATGCTTTATATCCTGTGTTTAATTTTAAATACCGATCTTTCGAGGTAAGGGATATTATTTTTTCAGTAATGATATTATTTCTTCAATATCATTATATTGAAATATTGATCTGAAGTTTTTATCGAATTTGGAACTTTTGGTGTCGGAGTTACTATTCACGTTTATGACACTATTCACGAGTACTGCACTATTCATCGAAAAATGAAAAAAAAAATTCGTCTAAAATATCTATTGTGGATACTAGCTTTGATTGTATCCATGTTTTGATCATTCTTGAATTTTACACCACTATGATTATTTTTGAGGTATTTTTAGATATGGATAAAACAAAGTACTAATCCTTAATCCTTAATCCTTGTCATTTTGTTTCTTTGGATTCGTTTCTTTAAAAATATTTTCATCATCCTCGTCTTAAATGATGATATTATTGAATATCTTTGGCCTGTAGTGCAAAGATGAATGATTTCGATGAATATCTTTGGCCCGTAGTGCAAAGATGAGCAGTGTTTAGATGAACATAACTAATCGATGAATATCTTTTTGGCCTGTAGTGCAAAGATGAATATTTGATTCAGATGTATATTGATTGATGTTACGAGGGGATAAAAGATAGGCGATGAACTTTTAAATTCATACATAGAAGATAGTAGTTTGCATTCTCTACTTAACTCTTCTAATGAATTATTATTTTTCATTGCGAATATTGATTTAAAAACTTGTTGTCTATTGTATTCTATTAGATTTTTCCTGTTGAAGACTAATGATAATTTGTTGTATATTATCTTAGTCATAATATTCTTTTCTTGGGCTAGTTGAACTCACCCTTTTCCTTTTTGTTCCATTTTTCTTCTCGGGAGGCGAGAATATAAATGAAAGTACAATTGGGGTATGGAATGAAGGTTCTAGAGAGTTGTTTAGTAGTCCTCACCATTTTTGTAAAATAATGTATCAATAAATGTGATGAGGATTTATTTGAGTATAGATATTGTCTAGAAGGTAATATTTGTATTCAAACTCACAGTTTTACTGTTGTAATAATAAAGTTGTAGTTGTTTCTGTACCATGTATTGACAACTAAGAATGGGTGATGTATACCTATTTTGGGGGTGTCACACCTTCCGCCATTATTTGCAGCTGTTTCATATAAACAAACAATAATCGTTTAATAATCCTTTTTTTCCAGCTGTTTCATATAAACAAACAATAATTATCTTACAAAATTCTTACTAACCAGTTCATCCTCCAATCCAACATATCCTTTACGTGATAAGCGATGATGATACTGATATTGTGCACGTATTGATTGTTGTTTCTTATGTAATGCCTGCAAAATATGAAGGGAAAAGTGGTTATGTAATTTGAGAAGCAGTGATTTATTTCCTGAATTAAAATGGAGGAAAATGTACCCTAAACTCTTCAGTAAAACTATGGGCTACAAAGGCTCTCCAAGCATCAGGTTCAATGAAAGGATATTCTTCAGGGGAGGTCACATAATACTTCTGCTTCATTGTCGAAAGGATAAACATAGGTATTGGTCAGTCTAGACTTGAACTCTCGCCATTTGCATGCTGCTGATCTTAAAACCATTTTCCTGTTTTGAGGAGCTATCACAAACGCCATCTACATGATTAATACATGTGACAATGAAGAAAAATAAAACTACATGGGGAATTTAATCAACTTCACATACCTCTACAGCTTCCAAAATCTTCTTTTTTGTATCTAACTCCACAACTTTCCATTTTTTAATGTCAATTTGGACCTTCGTGTGGGCTAATACTCCAATGTAAGACTGCATTTCATTTGTTGTCTTCCCACGAGGTTGCCCATTTTTATTGTACTCCACAACCTTTCTCACGCCTTGTACTTTTCGCTTCACTATTCGCTGCATTGTGTTAATGCCTCGTTTTCTTTTTGCAGTACTGGAGATTGTGTTAACTTCAGATTTCAGACTATTTTGAGTCTCTAAAGCAGCTTGCTGCGTCTGACTAGCCCCGACAAGTTGGTTCTTTTCATATTTTGAACTAGCTTTCTTCTTTTGAGGGGAGGAAATAGCTTTCTTGGTTGAAGGGGATGAACTATCTTTCTTCTTTTGAGGGGATTGAATAGCTTTTTTCGTTGAAGGGGATGAAATGACTTTCTTCTTTTGAGGGGATGACATAACTTTCTTCTTGCGAGGGGATGACATAAATGTCTTCTTTATTCTGTACAAAAATAAACATGGAGTTAGAAACTCTCAATTTGTAAGTTAAACAAGCTAATAAGCGCTAGAAAAGTAACATTTTAAAGCGCCAAAATGTAACATTATTAATCGCAGGAAATTTACAATCTTGAAAAATATAAATACATGTGAAAAGTAACATCTTGCTAGCAAATAAACATTGAGTTCATCAGAAAAAACCATTTGGAAGTTAAACAAGCTAATAATTTGAAAAAGTAACATTTAAATCGCTAAAATGTAACATCGTGAATCTTCTTGGAAGTTTAAACACATTAGAAGCTGCTAGAAATTAACATTTTCATTCTTTGAAAATTTAAAGCGCTAAAATTAACATTTTTGATTCTTTGGAAATTAAAATCATTGGAAAATATAAATAAAAAGCAATTTGGAAATACAACGGTTATTAAGCTCACGGAAATTTAAATCGCTAAAATTAACATTTTCAATCTTTGGAAATTTAAACAATCGACAAATATAAATACAATTCTTTGGAAATACAATTTGTTGGAAAATAATTCAGATCATAAATATAACTGTTGGAAGTTAAACATTCAGTTCATTAAGTTCTATTAATTGCCACAAGAGTTACTATTCCTTATCAATCCAAATATCCTCACAGTCAGCTCTCATGTATTGTGAGCTGTCCTCGTGAAAAACATCATCAAATGTATCAACTGCAGGCATACCCCTCGTAAAGGGTTCGTGGTCAATTACAATGTCCCATAGCTCATCATCACTGGCACAATCATTATAATCCCTATTTGGGGGTGATAATACAACTGACCACATAGAATCTAAAGGATCTTCAACATAAAAGACTTATTTGACTAGGTTAGCCATAACAAATTGATCATTTCTAAAACCTATCCTACCAAGATTGACCAACGTAAATCCAATTTCATCTACTTTAATGTCGTTATTGTTCTCAACCCAATCGCATTTAAACATAGGTACTCTAAACTTATGATAATCTAGCTCCCATATTTCCTGAATGACCCCATAGAAACTCATTTCTCCCACAACAGGATTTTTATCCTTTGCACTAGAAAGCTGCATTGTCTTTGCCACTAGGTGCACTCCACTATTTTGAACAGCTCGCACATCATCACGTGACTTGGTGTTAAAGTACAGACAATTGACAATGTAGCTTTTATACTTTAGTACTTCCATACACGAGCCATCCGAAAGCCACCGCAAAGTCTCCGTTATGTCATTGGATGCTTGGGTAAGTTCATGTGAAACCTGAATCCAAAATAATATAAATCAAGAAACAAACAATAGCAACCATCAAACAATTACAAAGATAAACACAATTTTACCCTTTTGCGAAACCAATCAATGAATGTGCGATTGTGCTTATCTTGTAGCCACTTTGTTTTTTTTTTGAATCTCGGATAAGTTTCTTTTAGATGTATCATATGTTCACTACATGAAATA
Organism: Panax quinquefolius; assembly: GCA_020205615.1. Taxonomy (NCBI): domain Eukaryota; kingdom Viridiplantae; phylum Streptophyta; class Magnoliopsida; order Apiales; family Araliaceae; genus Panax; species Panax quinquefolius. Next base: position 29,144,977 of record CM035155.1, read on the forward strand.
GAAGACAATCAGATTTTAGTCGTTGAATTATAAGACAAAATTCTTCTATCTTTTATAGAAAAATGTTTAAATTACCTGATATATGGTTCAACTTCATCCGTGTTTTCTAATACTCAACGATGTGTTTGGTCTAACATGTCACACTTCGTAGATTCTACGGTAGCACCAGATAAGGGTTGTGTACGACCCATTCTTCGCTTCGATGGGATCCCAATAGTACTAACATCAGATAAATATTCCTCGCAAAACTCTGAAGCTTCTTCACCAATATAACATTCAGCCATGCAACTTCAAAGCAAAATACGATTACGTACATACCCTTTTAATACTTTCATGAATCTTTCAAATGGATACATCCATCTAAGGTAAACTGGCCCACATAATCGAACTTCTCTAACAAGATGCACCACGACATGAATCGTGATATCAAAGAATGATGGTGGAAAATACTTCTCAAGCGAAACACAAGAGTTACCACTACATCATAAACTTGCATTTTATCTAGTTTTGAAATGTTGATGACTTTGTCGCATATCTCATTAAAGAAAAAACACAATCTGATTATTGCATACCTCATAGGTCTTTCGATCACCGAACGTAAGGCAACAGGGTGCAATTATTGCATTAAGGTATGACAGTCAAGAGACTTAAGCCCATAGAGTTTTAGGTCTTGCAATGATACAAGACTTTTGATATTAGAAGTGTAACCTTCTGGGACTTTCATGCCATACAAAGAATTACATACAACTCTTTTCTCAGCCCTCGATAGATTCCAAGTACTTGGAGGCAAACGTGTCCTTTTTCCCCCAAAATCTGGTCGCAAATAAGTTTTAACCCCCATTTCTAAGAGGTCTAATCGAGCTGCAACCCCATCTTTGTTTTTCCCAAGAATCTCCAATAATGTACCAATAATGCTATTGCATATATTTTTCTCAATATGCATAACATCAAGACAATGTCTTATATGAAGAAACTTCCAATACTCTAGTTCAAAGAATATTGACTTCCTCTTCCAACAAGGCCTGTTATCCTTGTCATCAACAGCATGAGTCAAACCATCAACCTTTCTAAATACTTCTTCTCCCGTTAGTGACACAGGTGGTGGTCTAAATTCCTGTTCTCCATTAAATGTTACTCGATGCTTCCGAAATGAATGATCTTGAGGCAAGAATCTTCGGTGGCCAATGTAACAAACTTTGTTACCATGTGTCAACCTATGGCTAGGTGTATCATCGCCACATATAGGACATGTTTTATAACCTTTTACAACACATCCAGATAAGTTCCCATAGGCAGGAAAGTCATTAATAGTCCACATTAATTGGGCTTTGAGCATGAAGTATTCTCCTCTAAATGCATCATACACCCCTGGAACCCCCTTCCATAAACACTTCAAATCATCAATCAATGGTTCCAAGTAGACATCTATATCATTACCGGCTTGTTTAGGACCCGAGATCAACAAAGTCAACATCATGAACTTTTTTTTCATACATAACCAAGGCAGAAGATTATAAATAATCATTATAACAGGCCAACAATTGTATCTACTACTAAGAGAAGCATGAGGATTGATCCCATCAGCTGAAAGAGCAAGTCTAAGGTTTCTAGGGTCTTTACCAAACTCCGACCACTTATCATCCACTAGCTTCCAAGATGGTGAATCTGATGGATGACACATATGACCGTCGCTCATTTTATTATTAGCATGCCAAGTCAAACTCTCAGCTGTCCTGCTAGATTTAAACATACGTTTAAACCTCGGGATAGGAGGAAAGTAACACAACACCTTCGCAAGCACCCCTTCTCTTACATGCTCATTCTTATCCGTCTTCCACCTTGAGAGAGAACATTTTGGGCAATTAGTTACCTGGTCAAATTCTTTTCTATACAAGATGCAGTGATTAGGGCAAGCATGTATTTTCTCATAATCCATTCCTAAGTCATGTAAAGACTTCTTTGCCTCGTACAAGGAGCAAGGTAATTGGTTACCTTCTGGAAGAAGTTCAGCCAGAAAAATCAAGTGCTCTGTGAAACCAACATCACTCAACCCATGCTTTGCTTTCAAATTGTAGAGTCTAACAAGTGCACCTAACTTACTAAATATACAACCAGGGTACAAGGGTTCATCTCCATCCTCAATCACATTAAGAAACTCACAAGGATCATTTGAGAAATGCCCAAAACCATTATCTTCCATATCTATTGTTTGAGAGACATAGCCTTATTCAAGAGTGCCTCTACAAAAGGTTTATTTGCATCTGCGATCTAACATATTAGGTTCTCCATGCCATATCCAAGTGTGATAACTAGTATCAACCCCATTACAATACAAGTGATCCCGTATAATTACGGCACCAAATTTAAAAATGTTTCCACATTTTACATGAAGCGGCAATGAATAAGATTCACATTTCTCGCGTTGTCACCATGAAACCTCAAGAATTCATCAACGCCTAGTTCATATTCTCGTGACCTTCTATCAAAGCACACATCCGTGACTTATCCATCATAAGAAAAAACAAAACATGTCATCTAAAGTCCAACATTAAATATAAAACACTGAATAAGAACTCAGTTAATTATCAATTGGCTAAACTAGATAAAAGAAATGTTACTATTTCACCCAATGAATAAGATGCAAATTACATTGGAATTTGTGTCCACTTTGATATCGGTATCAACCACACAAGAGAAAACAGAGGCAAATGTTAGTTAGAAAACCAAAAACTAATGATTATATTAGCACATAAATCTACAATTCTGGATTCCAAAAGAAAAACCTCCATTGAAGAACCACATTTATGAACAATCTGATCAACAAATCGGACCTATGGCATTTTTTGAAGAGAACCCGATATTAAACTTGAGCTAAAAATACGATCAATAACACTTAATGTAATCCTCTAGATTTAATTAGCCTTCAATAACACTTAGAAGCTCCAAATTAGCTCCAAATATCAAAAAATTTCTAATTAAAACCTAAATTTTAGGGAAAATTAACAAGTGAGAAATTAAAACCTAATTTTAGTGGGAGAGCGGAGAAAACCACCACCGCCGCCACTATGACAACCACTATGCTACCAATATGAAAGCAGAAAAACCATTATAACAAAACAAATGGAGCACCTCAAACACGTTTATATACAAAGACTGTAAATGGGTTGAAAATAAACACATGCAAGAATAAATCCAAAGAGATGCAGAACTTACGATGAAACCCTAGCCCCAAAACAGCTTATCTTCAAACTTAGATTTCAGCCTTAGAGAGAAGGTACACCCAATCACCGAACGTAAGGCAACATGGCATAACAAGAGAAGAAAACTGAAAGAGAATGAACGAAGAGAGGAAACTGAAGAGAGAAGGAACGAAACTGAAGAGAGAGGAAGGAAACTGAGAGAGAAGGAACGAACCTCGATCTACAAGGACTTGGGAGAAGGACTGAAGATCTGTACTGATCGACGAGCATAGAGATACAGAATGAGAGAGCCTCGCGGAGAGAAAAAGACTTAAGACTTTTAATTTTAAGTGAGCTCCGTGTTTTATCACATAGACAACGTTTTAAAAAAAATGTTATTTAATTAAAATAAAAAAAATGCCCTTTTAAATAGATAACGTTTTTGCATAACTATCTACAACATTTTTTTTAAAAACGTTGTAAAAAAAATACCATAACGTTTTTATAAAAAACGTTGTGGCTTAAGTGTTGTCTATTTACTATTTTGTAGTAGTGTATTACTTGATATAATAGTTAATATTGTAAAAAAATAAAATCATTCAGCCCTCATTCAGCCAAAAAAATGACACTAAACAATTCAGTTTAAATCGTCTGAATGCCTGATCGATTCAGCCATTCAGAAGATTTTTTTCTTCAAAACAAACTCACTAAAGAGCTAACCGATTCGGCCATTCAGTCCTAAATAAATAGTCCCTAAGTTAAGAATATTAATTTTATCTCTTAGAAAATTATTACTAACAATAATAATATTAATACAACTTATTAGTTATTAGTAATATTATTAATAAGTTGTTATTAATTATTTATTAGTTATTAGTTGTAAGACCCCAATTTTTATGAATAAAGATTTATTTTTTCTCTGAATAGTATTCTAAATAGTAAGGTGATAATTTAATAAATGATATAGTTATGGGTGATATATGCAAATTTTACAAAGTAAGCAAGTTGTCATAAAATATTCGTTTGGTCGGGAAATATTCTTTTTGTTAGGGAATATTCGTATAACGGCGCAATCATTGGCGGACCCCACAACGGATTAACTGTCAGATATAAAAAGCGACAAAAATAACCTTTTCATTAAATAGCGACAAGACTTTTACCGTTAAACTGTTGAAATACCCGATGGTAAAAAAGTCAAATAATACGCGCGTTGTTCCACGTTGGTACGCAGATTGCATGCTGGTACGCTGATGATTGGTATAAAGATATCTCGATTATTGAAGCTTACGTAAGAAGTCACTTAGTTTCATTCGATAATTGTCACAGTAGTTGTTGCATAGTATCTCATATTATTGATTCAATTATTGTCTTAGTATCATCTGCATAATATTTTATATTATTAAATCAATAATTGAGACGACACAGTTATTCATATTATTATTTGCATTATTGACAATGTCTAGAAAGTTCTGTCGAGGAAAGGGGTTAGGTTATTTAATTACGAGCCAATAAGGAGAAATTCTTATCGAAAAGCCCCATCTTTCCTGCGAACGATCTGGTTGTCAATATTGTGAGTTGTGATATTAATGATGAATAATTGTTAAAAGATTAAAAATGTGTTGATTGAAGATAAGTAATTTGTGGTAGATATTTATTCAAATTTTGATATAAATAAAGGGGTTTGTCATAAAACGTTTGTGGTAAGTTTTGCTTATTATTTAATGAACCCCCATGTGTCAATTTGTCAAAACGTCGATAGAAAGTTATCTCAGTTTTATTTTATTATTATTATAATAGTAATAAAAAAAAACTTTTTTATAAAAATAGAAAAAGTTTTATAATATATATAAAGTTGTTTGTTTTATTAGAATATAAATAGAATATATTATATTTTATATAAAGTTTTTGTTTTATTAGAATATTTTATTTAATAGTGCTGTATAGTGAAAATCAGATTTCGCCCGTGAAATCGTTCGTGAAAAACTTTCTGTTCATCCGTGATTATTTTCTTAAATAGTGCCACGCCATTCTCTTATAAATAGGATGCTTAGTTACGAAATGAATATCACACCATAATAAGAGAATTTTCTTCTATAATATTGTGTGTATTTCTTTCTAATATAAGAATACTTTGAGTGTAGCTAATAGTGTAAGATTTACTCGAGAATATTTCCACTATACCAGTCATATTTAGTCTCTTAATAATGTAAAGGATATTATTTTCGTTCAATATTCGTAAGGAATACTATTTTCTTTCATACTTTATAGTATGTAAGTGATATTATTTTGTTTCATATTCCTAAATCTACACTTACTTGGATAAGTATCGCTTATATAATCCCTAAAATTAGTAGAATATCTTTAATAGTTTGTGTTGTATCTAATATTCATTTCATTAGAATATCGGTTTGAACTTTCTTATTAAATTTTAATCTTTTCATGTCGGTGTACTATTCACGGGGTACTATCCAAGGGATACTATTCACTCAGGGTACTATTCATTCGGGATACTATTTAAGGTGTACTATTCACGACAAAATTGGTTTCTTTTATGTCCAAATTATTTTTGAATCTTAAATATCATTTTTGAATTTTACTCCACAATTGGTGATCATGTTGACAATTTGGACATTCTTGAACTTTAGATAAATTAAATTATAAATCTCTAATATTTATCATTGATCTTACTTGATTCATTATTTATATGATTATCATCATCCTCATGTTTATATTGTGCTGAAAGTCATCTTTGGCCCGTAGTGCAAAGATAGACTATTGATAAGTATTATTATGACCAGGAATTGTGTATTCGTATAATCATGACATTTAATGTTACAGATAAAGGTTTGTGGTGAAAGTACTCTTTGGCCCGTAGTTAATAGATGGACATGTGTTTGGCATGATCATGACCACTAATGATACAAACGAATATCTTTGGCCCGTAGTGCATAGATAATTTGTTGGTCTGAAACAATTATTGATTGTGTTACAAAGATAAAATATTGATGATAGACTTTTAAATCATAGAAGATAGTAGACATCATGCTCTACTTGACTCTTCTAATGGATTGTTATTTTCGTTTCAGTTATTGATCTAAAACTTGTTGTGTATTGCAATCAGATTTTTCCCTGTTGAGGACTAAGGATAATTTGTTCTACATTATCTTAGTTATAATATTCTTTACTGGGCTAGTTGAGCTCACCCTTTTCTCATTGTTCTCTTCAAGAAATGAGAATATAGCTAGGACTAGTCAGAGAATGGAGTGATAGTCCAAGATGGTTACTATAGAAGTCCTCACTACTCTATAAAATAGTGTGACAATAATTGTAATGAGGACTTCATTTGAGTTTGGATATTGTCTACTAGATAATATTTGTATTGAAACTCACAGCTTATATTGTCGTATTTTACACGACAGTTAATTATTGTAAATAAGAAGTTTGTATTTGGATTATGTACCATGTATTTGGCGACTCAAAATGGGTTTTGTAGACCTATTTTGGGGGCGATATAGTTGGTATCAGAGCTTAGGGATATGATCTCTGGTGGAGATCTGAAATTAGAACTGGGAGGGGAGAGACGAGTAAATCTTTCGCTAGTGTGTCCTACCTAAGCTTATTTGTTATTTAATTGGTCGGTTGAAATATAAAGATAATATGTGACATGTCAATTTCTTTAATTAACCCTTATTTTGTGGTAGTATTTGAGAATGACATCTGAAAATTTTGAGATAAGCAATGGAGCACATGAGACCATTGAGACACCGCCAATCAATAACTAGGATAATGTGTATAAAACTTCAACTTATTATAAATAAAATTGAATTTTCTCTATTTATTATCTTGAAATAATAAGGAGTTAATTTGATATAATGCTTTGGTTATGGGTGAAATGTGCAAATTTGAAAAATAAGCAAGTGGTTATAAAATATTCATTTTGTCGGGGAATATTCGTTTGGTCGTGGAATATTATTCTTTGCCGAGGAATATTAAATTTACGCCAAGCAACCATTTGTGGACCCCATAACGGAAAAACGGTTGGATGAAGAAAATGACAAGTTTGAGTTTTAAAAATAATAGCAGTAATTGTTACAATTAAACTTTGTTAGGTTACCGGTGGTTAAAATACGATGAATACGCATTGGTTGCATAATAGCACACCAGTATTACGAAGATTTTTCAATTATTGATTCTTACGTAAGAAAGTACTACTCAATAATTGTTACAGTAATTACTGTTCAATATTTTAGTTTATTGATTCAATAATTGTTGCGTTGATATTTTATATTATTGTTGTTTCAATAATTGTCATTGCACAGTATTTCCCATTATCAGATCAATAATTCATATTATTTGAATAATATTATTAGATAGCATTATTGCGCGCCAGTAAGGAGAAATCCTTATCGGAAAGCCCCCTCTTTCCTGTGAACGACCTGGTTGTCATAATTGTGACTCTATAATATTTTTTGTGAATAATTAATTATTGATTTATATGATAAGAAAATATTTATTTTATGTGGATGGATAGGTAAATATTTATTTTGTGTGGATATAAATGAAGGAATTAATGCTGGGGTGTTTTATCAGTATTTTGTCGGAATGGAGGTATTAAAAATCGTCCGTATGTGGATTTTGGACATTTTTCATTTGAAATTTTGAAAAACTTAAAGCTACAAAGTTGTAGAGAATTTAATTTCCTATGGAATGGACATAAAATTCGTATTTTTCTGATAAAAGGGCTATTTATTATGAATTATTGAAGTTTCAAAAATTAAATGTGACGCCCCCAAAATAGGTATACATCACCCACTTGGGTCGCCAAATACGTGGTACAGAATACAAATACAAACTTAATTATACAACATGAGCTGAGAGTTTTTACACGAATATTATCTTCTAGACAATATCCAAACTCAAATGGAGTCTTCATTACATTTATTGACACACTATTTTATAGAATAGTGAGGACTACTATAACACCATCTCCGGCCATCACTCCGTTCCCCGACTAGTTTCGGCTACGTTCTCACTTCCTGAAGAGAACAATAAAAGTAAAAGGGTGAGCTCAACTAGCCCAGTAAGAAATATTATGACTAAGATAATGCAGAATAAGTTATCATTAGCCTTCAACAATGTTAAACTGATAGAATATAATAGACAACAAGTTTAACTGCAGCAGAACGAGCAATCCATTAGAAGAGTCAAGTAGAGCATGATATCTACTATCTTCTATGATTTAAAAAGTTTATCATTAACTTTATTGTTGGGACTCAGCTTAATAAATAAATCACATCATCGAATCATCCCTGCACTACGGGCTAAGGATATTCATTAGTATCACGTCCACAAATTATTCTTGTACGGGCCAAAAATTATTCGTGTAATCATCAATGGTCATGATTATACCGAACTATCCCTAGTCATAATCATACCAATCAACAGTCCATCTATGCACGTAAGCCAAAGATGACTTTCATCACAATATAAGCATGAGGATGATGACAATGATATAAGAATTCAATTAAAAGAAAGCAAAGGATAAATTTTTAAAGATTTATAATTTAATTTATCCAAAATTTAATAATGTCCAAATTTTCAACATGATACTACTTTGTGGAGTAAAATTCAAGAATAATATCCATGTATCAAAAATAATTTAGATAGAAAAGAAATAAATTTTTCGGTGAATAGTACTCTGTGAATAGTACCCCGACATAAAAAGTGCCCCAAATACCCGAGTGAACAATATTTGAGTGAATATTAATCAGGTGAATAGTAACCCATGAATAGTAACTCGTGAATAGTACCCCGGCATGAAAAGTGCCCTGAATACCCGAGTGAATAATATTATAGTGAATAGTAATCGGGTGAATAGTAATCCGTGAATAGTACCTCGTGAATAAGATTTTGGTGAAAATTTTAATATTTAATAAGAAAGTTCATATCAATATTCCAATAAAATGATCTTTGGATGAAGCAAGCAAAACTCAAGGATATTCCACTAATTTCAAGGATTATAGAAGCAATACTTACCATAGTAAGTTTAGATTTAAGAATATGAAAAGAATTAACATACATAAAATCAAGAATGGATTTTCACCATAATAAGACGTAATGCGTGAGACAAAGTTATTTCGATATACTAAAGGATGAATACGAAAAATAGTATTCCTTACGAATGCGAAAGAAATAATACCCCTTATCTTAGTAGAAAGTTGGATACTGCAAAAATGAAGTAGCAGAATACTCTTCTTCTTGCCCTCTATAGTTTCTCTCTATAGTGTCTCTTGTGAATCTCAGTGAATTAGTGAGAATGAAAGAAGAATTAAGCTTCTATTTATAGGAGAATAGACTAAATAGTAATTAATTCACGAACGGTCTAGATTAATTCACTTTTAAAATGGACGGTCCATATTGATTACTATTAAAACCACAACCGACGGTCCAGATTGATTTTCTTTTAAAACCACCACCGACGGTCCAGATTAATTTACTTTTAAAACCACCACCGACGGTCCAGATTGATTTACGTTTAAAACCACCACTGACGGTCTAAATTGATTTACTTTTAAAACCACCATCAATGGTCCAGATTGATTTACTATTAAAATCACCATCAATGGTCCATATTGATTTACTATTAAAACCACCATCAATGGTCCAGATTTATTTACTATTAAAACCACCACCAATGGTCCAGATTGATTTAATTTATTACAATTTATTACCCCTAAAGTTTTCCAAGTTTGCATTATTCCCCTCTAACTTTTGTAATTCACTTATCTTCAATAAACACATTCTTAATACTTCAACAATTATTCATCATTAATATTATAACTCGCAATATTTAACAACCAAATCGTTCCCAGGAAAGATGGGGCTTTCCAATAAGGATTTCTCCCTATTGGCGTGCAATTAGATGACCAAACCTCTCCTCGACAGAACTTTCTACACATTGTCAATATTGCAAATAATAATATGAATAACTTTGTTGTCTAAATTATTGATTTAATAATATAAAATATTATGCAAATGATAATGTGACAATAATTGAATTAAATAACGTGAGATACAATGCAATAATTACTGTAGCAATAATTGAGTATAACTGAGTGACTTCTCACGTAAGCATCAATAATCAATACCGTGCAGCTACTACGCATCGCAGCATATCGATTTCTTTTACCACCGGGTAGTTCAATGATTAACGGTAAAACTTCATTTGTTATTTTTATAAAAGATAATTTTGTCGTTTTTAACTACGACAATACTTCCGTTAAGGGGGTCCACTAATGATTGTCTTGTCGCATTTAATATTCCATGTTAAAACGAATATTCCCTGACCAATCGAATATTCACTAACACAACGAATATTTTATATCAACTTGCTTACTTTGTAAAATTTTCCAAATATTACCCACAACTATAACATTATATCATATCCACACCATAATATTCAAAAATATATTTCGAGAAAAATTATTCTTAATTTAAAAAAAGTTGGGGTCTTACATTAAATATTTTTATTAAAATTATGGGTGGGACCCATTTTTGTCTTTTGTTGGTGGAAATGTGCTGATTCAAAAGTGGTGGGCTAAGAATTCATTTTTGGAGTGTTGCACGTTTTTAAACAAAAGCCTCCGTATGAAAAATTTGTCAACTATGGCGTTCTAGCATTTTCCTATAAATAGGGTGCTTAGTTAGAATTGAAAATCACATCAGAAATAAGTTTTCTCTCTATTTATATTATCGAGCGTATTTTGTGAGTATTTAGATACTTTGAGAGTTGTTATTCAGTGCAAGTTTCCTTTGGCTTTACATCCGATATTCCAATCAAAAATACTGTTATTTTGAGGTAAGAGCTGTTATTTTGTTCGTAAATGATATTATTTTCTTTAATATCATTATGCCGAAATATTGATATAAATTTTATTATGGAATTTCTACCTTTTTGTGTCGAGGTTACTATGCACGTATACAGTACTATTCACGTATACGGCACTATTCACAAATACGGCACTATTCACCGAAAAATAAAATTTTCTCTCCTTTGTCTCAGATGTCTATTATATATGGTTATATCTTTGATTGTATCCATGTTTTGATCTTCATTCTTGAATTTTACTCCATTATGGTTTATTATGGAGTATTTTTAAACTTAAATTATCTAAAGTACAAATCTCTAATCTTTGTCCTTTTATCTTACTGGATTCGTTCTCTTAAATGTTTTTCATCATCCTCGGTCTTTAAATGGTGATACTTGATGAATATCTTTGGCTTATAGTGCAAAGATGAATGATTACCTGAGGAATATCTTTGGCCCGTAGTGCAAAGATGAATAGGTGTTGAGATGAACATGACCAACTGGTGATACAAATAAATATCTTTGCCCCGTAGTGCAAAGATGAATATTTGACTCAAGATGTATATTGATTGATGTTACAGGGATAAAATATTGATGATGGAATTTTAAATTCATAGATGATAGTAGATTTCATTCTCTACTTAAATCTTCTAATAAATTGTTATTTCCGCTGCAGTTATTGATCTAAAACTTGTTGTCTATTATATTCTATCAGATTTTTCCCTGTTGAAGACTAAGGATAATTTGTTGCATATTATCTTAGTCATAATATTCTTTACTGGGCTAGTTAAGCTCACCCTTTTCCTTTTTGTTCCATTTTTCTTCTCAGGAAGCTAGAATATAGCAGGAACCAGTCGGGGTAGAGAGTGATGGTCCTAGACAGTTGTTTTAGCAGTGCTCACTATTTTTGTAAAATAGTGCATCAATAATTGTAATGAGGACTTTATCTGGGTGTGGATATTGTCTAGAAGACAATATTTGTATTTAAACTCGCAGTTTATGTGTGGTCGTATTTTGCACGACAATAATAATAATAAAGTTGTAGTTGTTTTTTGTACCATGTATTTGGCAACTCAGAATGGGTGATGTATACCTATTTTGGGGGAGTCACAATGTGCATCAAGAAGGCAATAATCCTCCTATAAACAATAACACCGACCAAATGATGAACGATTGGGGTGTTTAGGAGCTTTCTACAATTCATGCAACACCAGACAAGAGAGACTCCTGTTCAAAATGCATGTGGAAACAATGGTAATTCACGGCTGGTCACTGCTAAGCAATTCAAGGAGTTGGGACCGCCAGAGTTTTTGGGAAAGAAAGAGCCACTTAAGGTAAAACCTTGGATTAAGCAGATCACTAACATATTTGATGTCCTAGGATGCACAGAGGAGCAAAAAGTTCCCTTCGCCACCTCTATGTTGCGTGGAAAGGTATATTACTGGTGGGAATATGTGAAACTTACTCATCTTTCAGCGCTTAAGATATCTTGGGAGAAGTTTCAAGAATTATTTAACGATAATTATTTCCAGAAAGTATTCATCATATGAAGGAGGTGAAATTCATCAAAATAGAATAGAACAATATGACTGTATCACAATACGAGGCCAAGTTTGTGGAGTTATCCCGGTTTGCATCCCATTTGGTGGATCATGAGGAAAGAATGACACGAATGTTTTTTGAGAGGTTTGAAACCTGAAATTCGTCAATACCTTATTTCTCATAAACTTTGTTTGTATTCAGATGTTGTGAATAGGGCTCAATTATTAGAGCAAGATAATGTGACTTTTCAACCAACACACAACAACCGACTACACAATAATAGTCGTACCAGTGGCAACAATCATCGGAGAAATGATAACCAATGTGGAGGAAATTATCATGCCAGAAATTGTAACCAACACTCGTTTCTAGGGAAGGAAAACGACCACCAGTTAGATATTGTTACAGATGTGGAGAAGAGGGATACATCAGTCCAAATTGTACACAGCCTTCCAAGGTTTGTTTCAGCTGTGGAAAGAACGGTCACCTAGCTCGATTTTATCCTGTAGAAAAGTCAAGTCCAGCTGTAATAGTGGCACCAAAGGCGGCTACGGACAAATCAAAATCGGTGGTTACGGGGAGAGCTTTTGTTGTGACTTCCCAAAAAGTGAGGAACCCGAATGAAATTCTTACGGGTAAGCTAATCATAAACTCAAGCGAAGTCTATACGTTATTAGATATCGGTTCTACCCTTTTTTATTTAATTTGCTTGTGCTCAACATTTGAACTTGGCTCCTGAGAAATTAGACTTTGACTTATATCTTGAAACTCCGTTAGGAGAAACCTTCATTACATCCACCGTTTATAAATCTTGTTTGATTCAAATCAGCACCCTCACATTACCTGTTGATCTCATCTCTTTGAAAATACTTGCATTTGATGTGATTTTAGGAATCGACTATTTAACTACTCATCATGTAAAAATTGATTATTTTCGTAATGTCGTTAGATTTCATGTTCCTAACCAACCTGTTATGCGAATTCAAGCAACCAAACCACTAAAGTCAATCACTGTCATATCAAACTATAAAGTAATTCGTTTATTGAAAAACGGATGTCAAGCTTTCTTAGCCCATGTCACCGATTTAAATAAAAATACGTCAGATTTGAATGATATTTCTGTTGTTAATAAATTCCCTGACATATTTCCCGAAGAACTTCCTGGCCTACCCCCAAAATGTGAAATCAAATTTTGTATTAACCTTGAACCAGGTACAAAACTCATTTCCAAAATCGCATATTGAATGACTCTTATTGAACTTCGGGAGTTAATAACCCAACTACAGTAGACTTTGCGTTGACTATCGAGAGTTGAACCATGTCTGTGATGCCCCTAAAACAGGTATACATCACCCATCTTGAGTCACCAAATACATGGTACAAAATTCAAATACAACTTAATAATACAACAGTCGTGTAAAATACGACAAAACATAATCTAAGAGTTTTAATAAGAATATTGTCATCTAGACAATATCCACACTCAATGGAGTCCTCATTACATTTATTGTCACATTATTTAACAGAATAGTGAGGACTACTAATGCTATCATCTGGACCGTCATTCCTTTCCCCGACTAGTCCTAGCTACGCTCTCATTTCCTGAAGAGAACAGTGAAAGAAAGAGTTAGCTCAACTAACCCAGTAAGAAATATTATGACTAAGATAATGCAAAATAAATTATCATTAGCCTTCAACAATGTTAACCTGATAGAATATAATAGACAACAAGTTTAACTGCAGCGGAACAAGCAATCCATTAGAAGAGTCAAGCAGAGCATAAAATCTACTATCTTCTATGATTTAAAAAGTTTTTCATCAACTCTATCGCTGAGACTCAGCTTAATAAATAAAATTGAATCATCCCTGCATCACGGCCAAGGATATTCATGTAATCATCAATGGTCATGACTATACCGAATAATCCCTGGTCATAATCACACCAACAACTGTCCATCAATGAACTATAGGCCAATGAGGATTTTTACCACATCATTCGTCACATTACGGTCATGATTATACCAAATAATCCCTAGTCATAATCATATCAAGTCCATCTATGCACGTAAGCCAAAGATGACTTTCATCACAATATAAGCATGAGGATGATGACAATGACATAATAATTCAATAAAACAAGTTCAAGGATAAATTTTAAAGATTTATAATTTTAATTTATCCAGAAATCAATAACGTACAAATTGTCAACATGATACTTCTTTGTGGAGTAAAATTCAAGAATGCTCAGAAGAATATTTCCATGAAAAGATACTGAATGAAGCGCAAATATCAAGGATATTCCACTAATTTCATGGAGTATAGAAGCCAAAACTTTAACCAACCCGAGTATAATAGAATATATGAAACTTAGTAAATGGATTTTTGCACTTCACTATGCAGTAATCCACGCAGAGAGATCATTTCCATAATTTAATAAGGAATGAATACGAAGGATCATTCACCATGCATGCGGTGATCCACAAAGACCGGTTATTCTAACAGAATAATAAAGAATGGAATAACAGAAGAATTCACCAAAGATGCGTAATCCGCGTAAACGAGTTATTCCAATGAATAATAAAGAATGGAACCGGTCATGCGTAATCCACACGCATGGATATTCTAACGTAATAATAAAGAATGGAACCGGTCATGCGTAATCCGCATGAGATAAGATATTCCAAATGTAATAATAAAGAATGGAATAACAATGAATTCACCATGCAAGCGATAGGCCGCACATGCAGCATAAAGTTATTCCAATGTAATAATAAAGAAAGGAATAATGTAAGATTTTCACTATGTATGCGGTACTTGCATGGCAAAGTTATTCTAACATAATAATAAAGAATGGAATAACAACCCTTACGAGTATTGAAAGAAAATAACTCTCTTCGTGAATACGAAAGAATAATACCCCCTTACCTGAAGAAGACCTGATCTTCGGAATAAAGTGAGGTAGCAGACTTTCTTCTTCTCTCTATAATTTCTCTCTATAATAATTGCTCTATAGCTTTAGTGAATTGGTGAGAAATGAAGGAAGAATGAGCTTTATTTATAGGAAAATATAGTTTCGATAATTGCACGTTTTGGGGGAAAAAATATTACAGTATAATACCTTCCTCTTTTTCTTCATTTTTAATTTAGTCCTGCAAGTATTATCAAACTTGCACTACCTCCCTTAATAGTAAATCATGTGAATCAATAGTAAATCATGTGAATCAATAGTTCTAGACATGTGAAAATATGAATTACAGTATAGTACATCCATCTATACCTCCATTTTTAACTTAGTCATGCAAGTATTATCAATCTTGCACCACCTCCCCTAATAGTACAAGAATGTGAATCAATAGTACACACATGTGAATAAATAGTTATAATCATGTGAATTAATAGCAATTAATTCCTCATTTATCCGATTAATTACTCGATTGGTCAATATAACCTCTAGACATCAATTATTATCGAAATAAATGTCGATTTCCACTAACACTAATAATTCCAACACAATGGAACTATCAATTTCATCTTTAATCAACACGAACTTATTCATCATTAATATTATAATTCACAATATTTAACAACCAGGTCATTCCCAGAAAAGAGGGGGCTTTCCGATAAGGATTTCTCCTTATTGGCGCGCAATTATGTGGCCAAACCTGTAACGATCGAGAACTTTGTAATTTAATTCAAATACTTATTGAATTAAATAAATATTTTAAATAATTTATTTATTGAAGAAAATAAATAATTGATGAATTGTGGTGAATTAATTTAGTAACTAAATTGATTAATGTTAATTAAATTGAGTAATGATAATTTTGTCTGAAGGATTTAATTTAAGGAAATAATTAAATTAAATCAATTTCTTAATATTTAAAGCAGATAATTAAATTAACTGCATTATTTAATTTAAAGGAAATAAATAAATTAAATAAAGTGATGCTTCTAATTTGTTAATTAAAATTAGATATATAATTATTTATTAATTATAAGTATAATGATAATAAGATTATTATTATTATTATGAGTTATTTAAATTAACTAAACTAAAGTTATTTAAATTAATTAGAGTGTGACACAAAGTAACTATATAATATAAATAATATAATAATAATCTAGTTTGGGGGTTTGTGGTAGTCAAACAAGGCCTTATGGCCTTTGGCTTATTCAACTGACGCAAACCTTTGGGTTGTGAACTGACGTACGTGGGATTGTGGCCAGTTTATAATTCATACGCATCTTATTTTCTTAAGGTTAGTGGTGAGTTGGGTGAGAAGAAGAATTATAGAGAGTTTGCAAGAGAGAAGAAAAACACTGAGTTTTTGGAGATTAGCAAGAGGAAGAAGGGAAATTACTAAACCTAGTCACCATCTTTTGTAGCATACAATCAAAAAGAAGGTATAACTTACTTCAATTCTAATTTTTTTGATAATTATATGGAATTGATACAAATACATGTATATATATGATCTATAATCTGTTAATCCTTGTTTGTGGGTGTTATTTGATGATTAAAGGCATGGAATAGGGTTGTAGTAGAAGGTTTTATATATATCAGTGTGTATGTTGTTGGATATGGCTTAGAAAGTACAAATTTTCATGATCAATACTTGATATAATCTATAATTTGTTGGTGGATTATGTTAGTATGTTAAGAAACGAAAACAATAAAGTTTAAATCATGTCAATTGATTAAGAAACGAGTTTGTGGCAATCAAATTCGTTAAAAGTGTAAAAATGAAGAAAATTTGGAAAAACTATGGTTTTGATTCCTCAAAATGGTGTATATGTAATGATTTGTATATAGAATGGTGTTTTACATGTATAACTATAGTATGTCAAAGTGTTAGATGTTGAAGTTGGGAGATTTTTTATGAAATTGGGATTTTTGGCCTATAGCAGAGTATTAGTTCGCGTCTGTAAAAACTGAGTCTGGTGCATCGCGTGGGCCTACCGCCTCTGGTATGATTGTCACGTGGGCGCCCATTTGTCTTTGTGGTATTGCGATAGCCTGAAGATAATACTTCATGGCACATGAAATGATAGCCGATCTGAGACAAGTGAAGTCACTTTAATGCGCAGTCATGCTTAACGGACTTGGGTTAGTTTAACATGCATGTGAAGGATACTAAAACATTAAGTGGATTACAATAAAAGATTGTAATGTGTTGTAATGCTAACTGTAAAGATTTGAAATAATTATTTACATAAGTTATAAAATGAAACCAAATGTGATGTTTCCAAAGGTTAGAGATGAACGGTTAGGCTATGTTGGCTCGTAATGAGATTTCAGATTCATTAAGTATGCTAACTAACATGGTTAAATGCTAAGTTAAGGTTATGACCTAAATGATGGGTTAAACCCATAAAGCTAATATTCATACAACTAATTGTTGTTGCGATTGTAATGATATATGTAGGGTAATTGGAGATTATTTTACGTTTGTATAGCTTACAATCGAGGCAAGTTCCTAAACCTTAACTCTTTACATTGAGCAAGTTTTTTAACTTCATTCTTTTCATATTGAATGCATGTTCCCATTCCTAAATCGTTATTGTACAAGTTTCTAAAATTCTTGTAAGGTTGAGCAAGCCTAGTTTATCTTGAGTATGTTTGTGCAAGCTCTTGTAATCGAGAGAGCTTTACTTTCCTTATTATCATTCAAAGCATATATTGTTCTAATACATTGATTCATAGAAGATTGTTCTAAACTCCTTTGAATATAGCACTTTGCATGTATATCATGTTATTCAGTTATATATATTGTTGATATCCGATCTTTGACTTTAATAGCCTTGTTCAGTTATACAATCTCGTATTAAACCTTTATTGATGAAAGTTGAATAGTGTTCTAAAATTTTAGAGACACTGATAAGCTAGTTCCAAACTAAACTTTCTTTAGTGCGGAAATTCTAAATTCAAACTGAGACGAACAACCCTAATATAGGGGATTTTTGTATGTGTAATGTTTAGATGTTTGTGCACAATACATGGTACAAAGGCTGATTCCCCTAAGTACGCTAAGAAGGGTCTATACAGTCTAATGACTGTTAAGTTTAAAGTAATAATACCTATATACCGGAGACATAGTTCATGGTCTTAAGACCCTCAGACATTGATTTCGAACTTGTGTTCTATTCTTAATTCTCAGAACAAGTTCATTATTGCTAGCATTCGTTGTTCATTCTCATGTTGTTATTATTACTACTTCCTATATACTCTTGCATTTAACACTGCAGCTAAAGTTGAGAAAGTCGATGAGCCGTCTACTAGCAAAGGAAATGGCAAGATGTCCAAATGTTGAAGACTTATGAAAATTTTATGTTAATGAATTATGTTAAAGACTTGATTTAATATATAATGTATTCCGTAAACTGATGTAATAATTTTTAAGATTAGATTACTTGGGATTTATTTTGAGATGATGATGTAACCCTTTAATGGGAAAGATTATTGTTTAAGTTATTTAAATTATGTCTTTATCCTTTATTGATGGGTAGTTAGATGTAATAGTTTTGATAAGTGAGCACCAAATCCTGTGGGAATGAAGTACTTGTATTTGGGGGTGTCACAAAACCTCTCCTTGATAGAACTTCTAGACATTGTCAATATTGCAAATAATAATATGAATAACTTTGTCGTCTCAATTATTGATTTAATAATATATATTATGCAGATGATACTGTGACAATAATTGAATCAATAATATGAGAGATATGATGCAGCAATTATTATAGCAATAATTGAGTATATCTGAGTGACTTCTCATGTAAGCATCAATAATCAATACCGTGTGCTACTATGCAACCACGCCAGACATCGTACATTTACTTTACTAACGGGTAGTTCAACAGTTTTAACGGTAACACTTACGCCGTTATTTTTTTAAAAAGATAATTTTGTCATTTTCTAACTACGACAATACTTCCGTTGTGGGGTCCACCAATGATTTTGCCGTCGTACGAATTTTCCCTGTTAAAATGAATATTCCCCGACCAATTGAATATTATATAACCACTTGCTTACTTTGAAAAATTTGTAAATATTACCCACAACTATAACATTATATCAAATCCACACCATAATATTCAAAAATATATTTCGAGAAAATTATTCTTTATTCATAAAAGTTGGGGTCTTACAATGTCACCATCAAAAATAGGTACCCGTTACCTCGCATTGATGACCTGTTTGACCAGTTGCAAGGTGCTAAATTCTTCTCAAAGATCGATCTTCGTTCCGGATATCATCAATTAAAGATTAAAACTGATTACATTCCAAAGACTGCTTTCAGAACTCGGTACAGGCATTACGAATTCTTACTCATGTCTTTTGGATTGACTAATGCTCATGCTGTCTTCATGGAAATGATGAACTGAGTATTCAAGGAATATTTGGATCATTTTGTGGTTTTCTTTATTGATGACATCCTCATTTACTCCAAAAGCCGTGAAGATCATGAGCAACACTTGAGGCTGATACTCCAAAAGCTTTGTGAAAATAAGTTATATGCCAAGTTAAAGAAATGCGAGTTCTGACTTGAGGAAGTAGCATTCTTTGGGCATGTGATATCGAAACATGGAATATCAATTGACCCAACGAAGATTAAAGCAATACAAAGTTAGGAGCAACCTAAGTTAGTAACCGAAATACATAGCTTTTTGGGCTTAACTGGTTATTATCGGAAATTCGTTTAAGGATTTTCTCGAATCTCCACTCCATTAACTCAGATAACTCGAAAAGATACAAAATTTGGATGAAGCAAGGAATGTGAGAAGAGCTTCCAAGAACTCAAGAGGAGACTCATTTCAACACCTGTTCTGACAATACCATCAGGTTCGGAGGGATTTGTCATCTACATCGATGCTTCAGGCAGAGGTTTAGGATGTGTTCTCATGCAACATGGGAAAGTCATAGCCTATGCCTCTCGACAACTCAAAGAATATAAGAGAAATTATCCTACTTATGATCTAGAGTTGGCAGCAGTCATTTTCACGCTAAAGATCTGGAGACATTACTTGTATAGGGAGAAAGTGGAGATCTATACAGATCATAAATGCCTCAAATATTTCTTCACCCAAAAGGAACTCAACATGCAGCAACGATGTTGGCTCGAGCTGTTGAAATATTACGATCATACCATCCAATATCATCTTGGAAAAGCGAACGTGGTAGTTGACGCGTTAAGTAGAAGATCATATGCGGGAACGAGTGTGATATTGTCGACACAAAGGCCCATTTTGTATGGTTTACAAAGGATGGAGATAGAGTTAAAAACTCCAAGGACCCACGTGATGATGTCAAATATACGAGTAGAACCGACTTTAATCAATAGAGTTAAAGTTGCTCAAGCTACAGAACCAGAGATGATGAATATGAAGAAGAAGGTACAAGAAGGTGTTATTCCAGAAGCAAGAATTGACAAAGAAGGAATACTTCGAGTCAACTTCAGATTTTGTGTTCATAATGACTCTAATTTGAAGTATAAAATCATGATAGAAGCACACAACACACCGTTTGCAATCCATCCTAGAAGTACCAAAATGTTTCGTGATCTTCGACATACATTTTAGTGGAGCAATATGAAAAGAAAGATCGCGGAGTTTATCTCAAGGTGTTTAACGTGTCAAGGCAGAGCATCAAGTGCCAAAAGGTCCATTATAACCACTTGAAATTTCAGAATAAAAGTGGGAACACATCAACATGGATTTCGTTACGGGTCTTTCTAAGATTTCTCAAGGCATAGATGCAATTTGGGTCATTGTTGATAGATTAACCAAGTCTGCTCATTTCTTGTCTATACGAGAAACTTATTCACTTGAACGTCTTGCTCGTATGTACATAAATAAGATTGTAAGACTGCATGATATGCCAGTATCCATAGTTTCTGATCGAGTCCTTAGATTCACTTCACGATTTTATGTCAGCTTGCAGAAAGCTATGGGCACGAATTTACGATTCAGCTCTGCATATCATCCTCAGATAGACAGGCAGTCGGAAAAGACTATTTAAAATCTTGAAGATCTATTGAGACTCTGCGTTCTAGACTTCAAAGGAAGTTAGGACAAGTACTTACCATTGGTGGAATTCTCCTACAACAACAGTTATCAAGCAAGTATAGGCATGGCTCCATTCGAGGCGTTGTATGGACGAAAGTGTCGTTCTCCAGTATGCTGGGACGAGGTGGGTGAAGCAACATTGTTGAGACCAGAATTGGTACGCCTGACTACAGAAAATATTCAAATGATCCGGCAACGTATACAAACAGCACAAGATCGAAAAAAGAGTTATGTTGATCTTCATCGAAAGGACGTGGAATTCAATGTCGGAGATCATGTATTATTACATGGAAAGAAGTTACGAGATTCGAAAAGAGAGAAAATCTCAACCCTCGATTTATTGGTTCATTTGAAATTCTCGATCGAGTAGGAACTGTGGCCTATAGACTCGCCTTACCACCAAGCATGTCTCATGTTCATAACGTTTCTCACATATCCATGCTACATAAATATGTAACAGACCCAAACCACATTATTGAATTAGAACTAGACGAGTTAGATAGCAGAATATTTTATGTATGAGGAGGTACCTGTCAAGATCTTGGATAAGAAGGAACATATTTTACGCTCAAAGGTTATACCTCAAGTCAAAGTTTTATGGAGAAACCATGATATTGAGGAAATGGCCTAGGAGTTATAATCTGAAATGAAAGCAAAGTATCCTCACCTCTTCGACATATTAGGTACGTATATCAATGTTGAGAACAAAATTTCATAAGAAGGGGACGTTTTAAGAACCCAACTTTTATGAATAAAGATTTTTTTTCTCGGAATAGTATTCTAAATAGTAAGGTGATAATTTAATAAATGTTATAGTTATAGGTGATATGTGAAAATTTTGCAAAGTAAGCAAGTTGTCATAAAATATTCGTTTGATCGGGGAATATTGTTTTTGTTGGGGAATATTCGTACGACGGCGCAATCATTGGTGGACGACCCCACAACAAAATAATTGTCAGATATAGAAAGTGACAAAAATAACCTTTTTATAAAATAACGGCAAGACTTTTACCGTTAAACTATTGAAATACCCGGTGATAAAAATACAGTAATACGCGTTGTTCCATAGTGGTGCGCGGTATTGCACAGTAGCACACAGTATTGCACAATATCTCTGATTATTAATGCTTACGTAAGAAGTCACTCAGTTTTATTCGATCATTGTCACAGTAGTTGCTGCATAGTATCTCATATTATTGATTTAATTATTGTCACAGTATCACATGCACAATATTTTATATTATTAAATTAATAATTAAGACGACACAATTATTTATATTATTATTTGTATTATTGACAATGTCTAGAAATTTTTGTCGAGAAAAGGGGTTAAGTTATTTAATTGCGCGCCAATAAGGAGAAATCATTATCGGAAAGCCCCCTCTTTCCTGGGAACGATCTGGTTATCAATATTGTGAGTTATAATATTAATGATGAATAATTGTTGAAAGATTAAAAATGTATTGATTGGAGATAAGTGATTTATGGAAGATATTTATTCAATTTTTGATATAAATAGAGGGGTTTGTCATGAAACATTTGTGGTAAGTTTGGCTTATTATTTCATGGACGCTCATGTGCCAATTTGTCAAACCAGCAGAAACTTTTTATATAAAACTGAAAACTTTTTATAATATATATAAAGTTGTTTGTTTTATTAGAATATATTATATTTTATATAAAATTTTTATTTTATTAGAATATTTTATTGCATAGTGCTGCATAGTGAAAATTAAATTTCGCCCGTGAAATCGTCCGTGAAAAATTTTATGTTCATCCGTGATTATTTTCTTAAATAGTGCCCTATCATTCTCCTATAAATAGGATGCTTAGTTAAGAAATGAAAATCACACCATAATCAGAAAATTTTTCTTCTGTAATATCGTGTGTATTTCTTTATAGTATAAGAATACTTTGAATCTGGCTAATAGTGCAAGATTTTCTCAAGAATATCTCCGCTATACCAGTCAGATTTAGTCTCCTACTAAGGTAAGGGATATTATTTTCATTCAATATTCGTAAGGAATATTATTTTCTTCCATACTCTACAGTATGTAAGTGATATTATTTCGTTTCATATTCTTAAATCTACACTTACTTTGATAAGTTTTACTTCTATAATCCTGAAATTAGTAGAATATCTTTAATAGTTTGTGCTTCATCTAATATTATTTCACTGAAATATTGGTCTGAACTTTCTTATTAAATTATAATCTTTTTATATTGGGGTACTATTCACGGGGTACTATTCATTCAGAATATTATTCACAACAAAATTGGTTTCTTTTTTGTCCAAATTATTTTTGAATCTTAAATATCATTTTTGAATTTTTACTCCACAATTGGTAATCATGTTGTCAATTTGGACATTCTTGAACTTTAGATAAATTAAATTATAAATCTCTAATATTTATCATTGATCTCACTTGATTCATTATTTATATGATTGTCATCATCCTCAAGCTTATATTGTGTGTAAAGTCATCTTTGACCCGTAGTGCAAAGATAGACTATTGATTGGTATGATTATGACTAGAAATTGTGTATTGGTATAATCATGACCTTTAATGTTACAGATAAACGTTTGTGGTGAAAGTCATCTTTGGCCCGTAGTGCATGGATAGACATGTGTTTGGCATGATCATGACCACTAGTGATACAAACGAATATCTTTGGCCCGTAGTGCATAAAAAATTTGTTGGTCTGAAATAATTATTGATTGATATTATAGGGATAAAATATTGATGATGGACTTTTAAATCATAGAAGATAGTAGACATCATGTTCTACTTGACTCTTCTAATGAATTATTATTTTCGCTACAGTTGTTGATCTAAAACTTTTTGTCTATTGTATTCTATCAGATTTTTCCTTGTTGAGGACTAAGGATAATTTGTTCTACATTATCTTAGTCATAATATTCTTTACTGGGCTAGTTAAGTTCATCCTTTTCTTTCATTGTTCTTGTAAGACCCCGAAATTTTTTTTTTTAAAATAAAAAGGAATTTCCTTTATTTATTATTTTGAAATAGTAAGGGTTGATTTGATTAATGTGGATAGTTAGGGGTAAAATACGCAAATATTTCAAAATAAGCAAGTGGTTATAAAATATTCATTGTTGTCGGGGAATATTCGTTTGGTCGTGGAATATTAAATCTTTGTCGGGGAATATTAAATGACGACTACGCTATGACCATGTGTGGGCCCCATAACGGAAAGCGATTGGATGAGGAAAACGACAAATATAAGTTGTTTAAAAATAACTGGCGTAATTGTTACCAATTATCATTGTTGGAATACCCGGTGGTTAAAACACACTAATCTGGCGTTGTTTGAACAAAGAAGCACCAGATTGCATCAATTATTGATCCTTACGTAAGAAGGCACTACTCAATAATTATTACAAGAATTAATTCTTATTCGATATTTTATTTTATTGATTCAATAATTCTTTGCGTTGGTATTTTATATTATTGTTGTTTGATAATTGTCAACTGCATAGTATTTCCCATTATCGGATCAATAATTCATATTATTTGAATAATATTATTAGATAACATTATTGGCAATGTCTAGAAAGTTACATCTAAGGAGAGGTTTGGTCACCTAATTGCGCCAAGAAGGAGAGATCCTTATTGGAAAGCCCCTCTTTCTGGAAACCACTGGTTGTCATAATTGTGATTACGTAATATTATTTGGGAATAATTAATTATTAATTTATATGATAAGAAAATATTTATTTGATATGGATATAAATGATGGATTTATTTATTATATGTGGTTATAATTGAAGGATTTAATGTTGAGGTGTTTTATCAGTATTTTTGTCGGAATGGAGGTATTAAAAATCAAATCAGTATTTTTACGATATATTGCGTGAGTTATAATTTTTAATCGTCAGATTGGATCGTTGCGATTTTTGGATATGTTATACATATATAAGTTGAGTATATGTCTACAAATTTGAACCGTTAAAATGAACGAATGATTTGTTATAAATTTTAAGAGGTGTTTGATTCGGAAAGTAGGGTTATAATTGATTTTGGTGGAAAATTCTAGAATTGAGTGGGCCCCACTTGTGGTTGGTGAAAAAATGTGCTGAATTTTATTTCAAATGTGGTGGGTGGCAATAGTAGCAGGTAAAGCCATCAGGTAGCAGGTCAAGTCTGCTTCGGCGGGCTAACATTTTCCTATAAATAGAGGGCTAAGTTAGAATTGAAAATCACACCAGAAACAAAGTTTTTTCTCTTTCTCTCTCTATATTATTGAGCGTATTTTGTGAGTATTTAGATACTTTGAGAGTTGTTGTTCAAGACAAATTTCATTCAAAGATCACTTAGATCTTTCCTTCCAAATCTTGATTCTTTGAGGTAAGGGATGTTATTTTCTTCTCAAATGATATTATTTCTTCAATATCATTATCTTTGAAATATTGGTTGGAACTTTTATCAAATTTGGAACTTTTTCATGTCGGGGTTACTTATTCATGAGTTACTTATTCACGAGTTACTATTCATGAGTTCTTATTCACGAAAGTTACTATTCACGAGTACTATTAATAAGCGTGAAAAAATGTTTTTTTGTGGAATTTCTATCTTTTGGTGTTGGAGTTATTTATTCACGATATCTAAGACTATTCACGATACCAAGATTATTCACGATATCAAGACTATTCATCGAAAAATAAAATTTCTTCTTTTCGTCCAAAATATCTATTCTGGATACTAGCTTTGATTGTATCCATGTTTTGATCATTCTTGAATTTTACACCACTATGATTATTTAGAGGTATTTTTGAACATGGATAAAACAAAGTACGAATCTTTAATCCTTAATCCTTGTCATTTTGTTTCACTGGATTCGTTTCTTTAAAAATATTTTCATCATCCTCGGTCTTAAATGATGATATTATTGAATATCTTTGGCACTGTAGTGCAAAGATGAATGATTCTGAAGAATATCTTTGGCCCGTAGTGCAAAGATGAGCAGTGTTTAAATGAACATGATTAATGATGAATATCTTTGGCGCTCAGAGTGCAAAGATGAATATTTGATTTCGAGATGTTTATGGATTGTTGTTACGAGGGGATAAAAGATGAGCGATGAACTTTTAAATTCATACTTAGAAGATAGTAGTTTTCATTCTCTACTTAACTCTTCTAATGAATTATTATTTCCACTCATGAATAGTGATTTAAAATTTGTTGTCTATTGTATTCTATTAAATTTTTCCTGTTGAAGACTAACGATAATTTGTTGTATATTATCTTAGTCATAATATTCTTTTCTTGAGCTAGTTGAGCTCACCCTTTTCCTTTTGTTCCATTCTTCTTCTCGGGAGGCGAGAATATAGCGATGCAGTGGGAAGTATGGAATGAAGGTTTTAGAAAGGATTGTTTAGTAGTCCTCACCATTTTTGTAAAATAATGTATCAATAAATGTGATGAGGATTTATTTGAGTATAGATATTGTCTAGAAGATAATATTTGTATTTAAACTCACAGTTTACTGTTGTAATAATAAAGTTGTAGTTGTTTTACATACCATGTATTGACAACTCAGAATGGGTGATGTATACCTATTTTGGGGGCGTCACAGTTGGTATCAGAGTTTAGGGATATGATCTCTGGCGGAGATCGGGGAATAGAACTAGGAGGGGAGAGACGAGTAAATCCTTCGCTAGTGTGTCCTACCTAAGCTTATTTGTTAGTTGGTCAGTATATAGGGATATTATGTGATATATTGATTTCCTTAATTAACCTTTGTTTTATGACAGTATTTGAGAATGTCGACTGAGAATATTAACAATGGAAATGAGACCGTGGAGACGCTTGTACTCACCAACGAGGAGAGCGTGCAATGGTGGCAATGTTCCTCTTGTGAACAACACCATTGAAAGCGAGATGATGAGCGAGGGGATGTTTAGAAGCTTTTTGCAGTTCATGCAAAATCGAGACGAGGAGACTCGTGTTCAAAAATCTGAGGAGAAATGATAGCAATTCACGGGTTGTCACAAACCAAAACAGTTCAAAGAGTTGGGACCACGAATTTAAGGGAAAGCGGATCCGATCATGGCGGAAACATGGGTCAAACAAATTACCAAGATATTCAATGTCTTGGGATGCGGAGGAACAGAAGGTTCCATTCGCCACCTTTATGTTAAAGTGGCGGCGGGACTCTCGGTGGGAGATCGTAGAAGCGTCCATCCATCCGGCACTTTCGGATGTCTTGGGAGGCGTTTGAGAGACTATTTAATGACAAATACTTTCACGAAAGTGTTCGTCATATGAAGGAAGTGGAGTTCATCGATTAGAGTAAAACAAATATGGCGGTGTCTCAAGATTAGGCAAAGTTTGCGAGTTATCTGGTTTGCACCTCATTTGGTGGAGAATGAGGAGCGTATGACGCGGATGTTTCTTAGAGGTTTGAAACCCGGCATACGTCGATATCTCATTTCTCATAAACTTTCTCTTTATTCGAGATGTTGTAAGCGAGGCTCAATTATTAGAAGCGAGATAACGAGTACGGTCAATTGAGGACCACAACCGAGGATCGTACGGAGATAGCGATTAACGAGAATAATGATAATCACGGAGAAAAAGCAGACGGACAAAAATGGTTACCACTCTGGTGGTAATCATGGTCATGAAAACAGAAGAAAGCGAGTCGGGAGGAGATTTTAAAAGAGGAGATTTAACAACGACTATGTGAAGGCGACGGTCTTGCGTGAGAAGAATCGGTTCTAAGGGAGGAGAAACGACCACCGGTCGTATATGCTACAAATGCGAAAAGAGGACATATCGATCAAGCGCCCACTGTGATTCAAGGTATGCTATAGTTGTGGAAAGGAAGGACATATCGCTCGAGATTCTACTGATAGCGAAACCTAGTTCAATGGGGACGGTGACTCGAAAAGATCGTCGAAGAAAAAGTCAAAGTCAACGATTAGGAAGAGCGTTTGTTGTATTTGGTCATAATGCGAGGAACCCAAACGAGGTGATCACGGGTAAGCTATTTATAAATTCTTGCGAAGTTTATACCTTACTTGATACCGGTCTTTACCCATTCATTTATCTCTCTGCATGTGCTCAGCGTTTAAACTTGACTCAGGAGAAATTAGACTTTGATCTATCTGTGGAAACTCCATTAGGAGAAACTTTCATCACATCCTTTGTTTATAAATCTTGTTTGATTCAAGTTGGCACCATTACTTACCATTGACCTTATCTCTTTAAAGATACTTGCTTTTGATGTGATTTTAGGAATTGATTGGTTAACTACTCATCATGCCAAAATTGATTGTTTTTCGTAAGGTTGTTAGTTTTCATATTCCTAACCAACTGTTATGCATTTAATTCAAGCAACTAAACCATTAAAATCAATCACTATCATATCTAATCATAAAGCTATTCGTTTATTGAAAAGCGGATGTCAAGCTTTCTTAGCCCATGTTATGGATTTGAATAAAGACACGTCAAATTTGAATAATATTCTGTTGTTATTGACTTTCCGACGTATTTCTAGAAGAACTTCCGGTCTACCCCGAGCGTGAAGTTGAATTCTTTATTGATCTTGAACACGGTACAAAGCCCATTTCTAAAACCCCATATCGAATGGCTCCTATTGAACTTCAGAGTTAAAGGTCCAACTACGAGGAATTGTTGGACATCGGTTTCATTCGTCTAGTACATCTCCTTGGGTGCTCTGTTTTATTCGTAAAGAAGAAAGGCGGGAGTATGCGACTTTGTATTGACTATCGGGAATTGAACCATGTCACCATCAAGAATAGGTATCCTCTACCTCGTATTGATGACTTGTTTGACCCCGATTCTGAGGGCATAATTCTTTTCAAAAATCGATCTTAGATTACGGATATCATCGGTGAAGATTAGGCGAGGATATTCCAAAGCGCCTTGAGAACTCGGTATGGGCATTATGAATTCTTAGTCATGTCTTTCGGACTAACTAATGCTCTCCTGCGGCTTTCATGGATATGATGAACCAAAGTATTCAAGGAATATTTGGATCGATTCGTTGTTGTCTTTATTGATGACATCCTTATATATTCCAAAAGTCGTGAAGATCATGAGCACCATTTGAAATTTGGTACTCAAAGGCTTCGTGAAAACCAACTATATGCCAAATTAAAGAAATGCGAGTTACGGCGAGGAAGTAGCCTTTCTTGGGCATGTAGTGTCAAAACATGGAGTATCTGTTGATCGTGAAGATTGAAGCAAATCAAAGTTAGAACAACCAAGTCGGTCGGTGGAAAAGACGTAGCTTTTTGGGCTTATTTGGTTATTATCGGAGATTCGTGGAAGGGTTTTCTCGAATCGCTACTCCATTAACTCGGCTAACTTTCGGAAGGATACAAAATTCGTTTGGAATGAAGAATGTGAGAAGAGTTTCCAAGAGCTTAAGAGGAGACTTATTTAGACTGTTCTAACAATACCATCTGGTTCGGATGGATTTGTTATCTCTGACGATGCTTCGTGCAAAGGGTTAGGATGTGTTCTCATGCAACGTGGGAAAGTCATAGCTTTATGCCTCGCGACAACTAAAAAGAGTATGAGAGGAATTATCCTACTCATGATCTAGAGTTAGCGGTGATCGTTGCAGCGCTTAAAGATATGGAGGCACTATCTATATGGGGAGAAAGTGGAGATATATTCGGACCATAAAAGCCTTAAATATTTCTTCACTCAAAAAGAACTCAACATCTTGGGCAATGACGTTGGCTCGAACTATTGAAAGACTACGACCACACTATTCAATACCATCTTGGTAAAAGCGAACGTGGTAGTTGGCGCATTGAGTAGAAGATCGTATATGCGGAAGCGAGTGCGATGATGTCAAGTATCGCGTAGAGCCAACTTTAATAGAAAAAGTTAAGGTTGCTCGAGCCACCCAAGGCAGGAGGTGATGCGTATGAAGAAGAAAGTACAAGAAGGAGCTATTCCTAAGCGAGAATTGATGAAGAAGGAATACTTGAGTCCACTCTAGACTTTGTGTTCTAACGACTACGATTTGAAGAACAAGATTATGATGGAGGCACACAATACACCATTTGCAATCCATCACAGAAGTACTAAAATGTATCGTGATCTTGACATACATTTTGGTGGAACAATATGAAGAGAGAGATTGCAAAGTTTATCTCAATGTGTTTAACTTGTCAGCGTGTAAAGGCGGAGCATCTAGTACCTAAGGGTCCGTTGCAACCACTTGAGATTCGAAATGGAAGTGGGAACACATTACCATGGATTTCGTTCACGGGTCTTCCTACGGTTTCTCAAGGCATCAATGCTATTTGGGTTATTGTTGATAGATTAACCAAATCGCTCATTTTTCTTGCCGTCACGGAGACTTATTCCTTGAGCGTCTTGCTAGTATGTACGTAAATGAGATTGTGAGGTTGCATGGCATACTGTATCCATAGTTTGGATCGTGACT
Organism: Panax quinquefolius; assembly: GCA_020205615.1. Taxonomy (NCBI): domain Eukaryota; kingdom Viridiplantae; phylum Streptophyta; class Magnoliopsida; order Apiales; family Araliaceae; genus Panax; species Panax quinquefolius. Next base: position 29,176,084 of record CM035155.1, read on the forward strand.
CAAGATTCACTTCAAGATTTTGGGTTAGCTTGCAAAAAGCTATGGCCGCAGATTTTGCGATTTAGTTTGGCATACCATCCCCAAAACGGACGGACAATCGAGAGAGGACTATTCAAACTCTTGAAGATTTATTAAGACTCGTGTCCTAGACTTCAAGGCGGTTGGGATAAGTATTTACCATTGGTGGAGTTCTCCTACAACAACAGATTATCGCAAGTAAATATAGGTGTGGCTCCATTGAAGCATTATATGGGACGAAAATGTCGTTTCTCGATATGTTGGGATGAGGTGGGTGAAGCAACATTGTTGGGACTAGGAGAGTTAATACGTATGACTCACCGAAAAGATCCAAATGATTCGACAAGCGTATACAAAGCGGCACAAGATCGACAAAAGAGTTATGCGGATCTTCATCGAAAGGGCGTGGAATTTAGTGTAGGGATCATGTATTATTGCGAGTTGCTCCATGGAAGGAGTTACAAGATTTGGGAAGAGAGGAAAGCTCAATCCACGATTTATTGGTCCATTTCAAATTCTTGACCGAGTAGAAAATGTAGCCTATAGACTTGCGTTACCTCAAGTATGTCTCGTGTTCATAATATGTTTCATATATCACTTCGTAAATATGTGAAAGACCGAACCACGTTATAGAGTTAGAACCAGGACGAGATAATAGAAGACTTAACGTATGAGGAGGTACTGTCAAGATTTTGGATAGGAAGGAGCATGTCCTACGCATGAAAGGTCATACCACAAGTTAAAGTTTTGTGGAGGAATCATGCTTTATAGAGGAAATGACACGGGAATGGAAAGCGGAAATGAAAGCGAGGTATCCTCACCTTTTGAAACACAGTAGTATCGTCACGTCAATTTCGAGGACGAAATTTCATAAGGAGGGAGGTTGTAAGAGACCAATTTTTTTTTTTAAAATAAAAGGAATTTCCTTTATTTATTATTTTGAAATAGTAAGGGTTGATTTGATTAATGTGGATAGTTAGGGTAAAATCATAAATATTTCAAAATAAGTAAGTGGTTATAAAATATTCATTGTTGTGGGGAATATTCGTTTGGTCGTGGAATATTAAATCTTTGTCGGGGAATATTAAATGCGACTGTGCATGACCGTGTGTGGGCCCCATGAAAGCGATTGGATGAGGAAAGCGACAAATATAAGTTGTTTAAAAATAACAGGCGTAATTATTTACAGATTAATCTTTTGTTGGAATACCCGGTGGTTAAAACACACTAATCTGGCGTTGTTGAGCAAGAAGCGCTGCAGTATTGCATCAATTATTGATCCTTACGTGAAGGCACTACTCAATAATTATTACGATAATTCTTATTCGGTATTTTATTTTATTGATTCAATAATTGATGCGTTGGTATTTTATATTATTGTTGTTTGATAATTGTCACCGCACAAAGATATTTCCCATTATCGGATCAATAATTCATATTATTTGAATAATATTATTAGATAACATTATTGGCAATGTCTAGAAAGTTACATCTAAGGAGAGGTTTGGTCACCTAATTGCGGCCAAGAAGGAGAGATCCTTATTGGAAAGCCCCTCTTCTTTGGGAGCGCACTGGTCATCATAATTGTGATTACGTAATATTATTTGGGAATAATTAATTATTGATTTATATGATAAGAAAATATTTATTTGATATGGATATAAATGATGGATTTATTTATTATATGTGGTTATAATTGAAGGATTTAATGTTGAGGTGTTTTATCATATTTTTTTGGAATGAAGGTATTAAAAATCAAAATCATTATTTTTTACGATATATTGCGTGAGTTATAATTTTTAATCGTAGTTGGATCGTTGCGATTTTTGGATATGTTATACATATATAAGTTGAGTATATGTCTACAAATTTTGAACCGTTAAAAATGAGCGAATGATTTGTTATAAATTTTAAGAGGTGTTTGATTAGGAAAGTAGGGTTATAATTGATTTTGGTGGAAAATTCTAGAATTGAGTGGGCCCCACTTGTGGTTGGTGAAAAAATGTGCTGAATTTTATTTCAAATGTGGTGGGTGGCAATAGTAGCGAGGTAAAGCCATCAGTAGCAGTCAAGTCTGCCTTGTACGGGCTAACATTTTCCTATAAATAGAGGGCTAAGTTAGAATTGAAAATCACACCGAAACAAAGTTTTCTCTCTTTTCTCTCTATATTATTGAGCGTATTTTGTGAGTATTTAGATACTTTGAGAGTTCTTTCATTGGTACAAGTTTCATTCAAACATCACTTAGATCTTTCCTTCCAGAAATCTTGATTCTTTGAGGTAAGGGATGTTATTTTCTTCTCAAATGATATTATTTCTTGATATCATTTATCTTTGAAATATTGGTTGGAACTTTTTATCAAATTTGGAACTTTTTTCATGTCGGGGTTACTATTCATGAGTTCTTATTCACGAGTTACTATTCATGAGTTACTATTCACGAGTTCTTATTCACGAGTACTATTCATGAAGCGTGAAAATGTTTTTTTGTGGAATTTCTATCTTTTGGTGTTGGAGTTACTATTCACGATATTATCTGGCCTTTATTCACGATATCTGGCACTATTCACGATATCTGGCACTATTCATCGAAAAATAAAATTTCTTCTTTTCGTCCAAAATATCTATTCTGGATACTAGCTTTGATTGTATCCATGTTTTGATCATTCTTGAATTTTACACCACTATGATTATTTTGAGGTATTTTTGAACATGGATAAAACAAAGTACGAATCTTTAATCCTTAATCCTTGTCATTTTGTTTCACTGGATTCGTTTCTTTAAAAATATTTTTCATCATCCTCAGTCTTAAATGATGATATTATTGAATATCTTTGGCACATGTAGTGCAAAGATGAATGATTCTGAAGAATATCTTTGGCTTCAGTAGTGCAAAGATGAATATTTGATTTCGGATGTTTATGGATTGTTGTTCTGAGGAGGGGATAAAAGATGAGCGATGAACTTTTAAATTCATACTTAGAAGATAGTAGTTTGCATTCTCTACTTAACTCTTCTAATGAATTATTATTTCATTGCGAATAGTGATTTAAAATTTGTTGTCTATTGTATTCTATTAAATTTTTTCTGTTGAAGACTAACGATAATTTGTTGTATATTATCTTAGTCATAATATTCTTTCTTGAGCTAGTTGAGCTCACCCTTTTCCTTTTTGTTCCATTCTTCTCGGAGGCGAGAATATAGCGAGTACTGCAGTCGGGTATGGAATGAAGGTTTAGAAAGGATTGTTTAGTAGTCCTCACCATTTTGTAAAATAATGTATCAATAAATGTGATGAGGATTTATTTGAGTATAGATATTATCAGAAGATAATATTTGTATTTAAACTCACAGCCATTGTTGTAATAATAAAGTTGTAGTTGTTTCTGTACCATGTATTGACAACTCAGAATGGGTGATGTATACCTATTTTGGGGGCGTCACAGTTCTCTTCAGGAAATGGAAATATAACTAGGACTAGTCGGGGAATAGAGTGATGGTCCAAGATGGTTACTATAGTAGTCATCACTACTCTATAAAATAGTGTGACAATAATTATAATGAGAACTTCATTTTAGTTTGGATATTGTCTACGAAACAATATTTGTATTGAAAATCATAACTTATGTTTTGTCGTATTTTACACGATAATTAATTATTATAAATAAGAAGTTTGTATTTGAATTATGTACCATATATTTGACGACTCAGAATGGGTTGTGTAGACCTATTTTGGGGGCGTCACATTAGTAATTCTCTTTAACGTGATTTTGCTTCTTAGCTAAATATAAAATATATTATCTTAATAATTTTACTTAGTAGATATTAGGATATATTAATGTTATTAATAATATTAATATACTTACAATATTATTGTTATTAATATACATCACAATGCTAATGAATAAGATAATTTTGACCCAAAAAAGAGATAAATTTAATTCTTCTTTCTCTCTATCTAGTTCCTCCTGTAAGAACGTGTGAGAAGAGTCAAGACCATGAATAAGAATCATCTTAGAGTTTTTATTATTTATTTATTTGTTATTCTATTAATTCTACTTCTCCAACTTTGTTACTTATTACAAAAGATGACATCTAAAAAATTATTTAAATATAGAATAAATAAAGTACTTATTATTTTTACAAAATATGCGGTCACAAGATTAAATTATTTATTTATTATAACTATTGTATTATTGTTATTATCATAAATTATTTTTATTAGCATGCATTACTTCAATTATTATTTTTATTAAAAAAATTATAAAATAAAATAAGGTTCATTTTTTAACATTAATGTAGACTATAAGCTGTAATCTTTATTAGAATATAAATGTTACTAATACCATTAATATATACTAATATCTAATAAGTAGTGTTATTAAGATAATATATTATAAGTATTTATCCAAGTAAACAACATCATGTTAAAGAGAATTATTAATAACTAATAAGTTTACTAACAATTTATTAATAATATTACTAATAATTAATAAAGTTGTACTAATACTATTAATGTTAGTAATAATTTTTTTAAAAATAATATTAATTTTTAGCTTAGTTGGTAATCAATGTTAAATTGACATGTTAATATGTCATGTAGGGGTGTAAACGGTATTAAACGGATACGGATACAAGTATATCCGTATCCGTATCGAAAAAACAAATTATTATCCGTATTCGTATCCCAGTGTCAAGCCGGATTTAAAAATATTATTAAGTATCCCATTATTAGGAAAAATATTAGAATACGGATAATATCCGTTACCGTTTATTTTATCCGAATAGACAAATTATTCGGATATCCGAATATCCGAATATCCGAATTCGTTTATCAGTAACCTAATATAAAATTCATTCAAAATATTTACGGAAAAAAAAAATAAAGTTTAAATCATACATATTAATTAAACACAATTTAATATTTAAACCATACATATTAATTAAACATCCTAATCATAAGGGGAGGAACATCTTTAATTGGCGTTTTGGGTGAAAATAAAAAGATTCAATAATGTAGCCGATACTTTGTTTGATAGATCAAATTGAAATTAAAATCTCAATATTATTCTTTCAAATTTTATTAAATAATAAAAAGAGAAATAAATTAATATTTAATAAATGAATAGTAATATTTATGGGAGATTTATTTATTATTTATCCTCAATAAATAAATTACATGGTTATAAGAAATTATTTAATTTCATTATATTTATGGAAAGTGCGAGTTATAATGTATGTGTGATAACTAGTTAATCTAACTTGATTCAAAATTGACATTGAACTTATTTTACATATTTGGACTTCTAGTTTCTAAATAATTAGGCAAATGAAAGTGATAAATAATCTCTCCACCCAAAAATTCGTAAACGTGAATTAATTTATTTAACTCTCCCTTCTAGATTAATTTTAAATTAATTCAGACCTAACACATTTTAACAATAAAATTATATTGTCCAAAAATTCGTAGCGTGAATTAATTTATTTAACTCTCCTTCTAGATTAATTTTAAATTAATTCAAACCTAACACATTTTAACAATAAAATTATATTCGAATTATATATATAAATATTGTAAGACCCCAACTTATTATTAATGAAATTTAATTTTCTCTATTTATTATTTTGAAATAGTAAGGGTTGATGTGATTAATGTGGATAGTTAGGGGTAAAATACGCAAATATTTCAAAATAAGCAAGTGGTTATAAAATATTCATTGTTGTTGTGGGGAATATTCGTTTGGTCGTGGAATATTAAATGCTTTGTCGGAGAATATTAAATGCGACGGTAGCGATATACCATGTGTGGGCCCCATAACGAAAAGCGATTGGATGAAGAAAACGACAAATATAAGTTGGTTAAAAATAACTTGGCGTAGTTGTTACCATTAATCTTTGTTAAAATACTCGGTGGTTAAAACACAAGAAGACACGATATTGCACCAATTATTGATTCTTACGTGAAGGCACTACTCGATAATGGTTACGATAATTCTTATTCGATATTTTATTTTATTGATTCAATAATTCTGCGTTGATATTTTATATTCTTTGTTGTTTGATAATTGTCATTACACAATATTTTTTATTATCGAAGCAATAATTCATATTATCCGAATAATATTATTAGATAACATTATTGGCAATGTCTAGAAAGTTACGTCTAAGGAGAGGTTTGGTCACCTAATCAAGGCGCCAAGAAGGAGAAATTCTTATTGGAAAGCCCCCTCTTCCTAAAAGCTATGCGGTTGTCGATATTGTGATTACGTAATATTATTTGTGAATAATTAATTATTAATTCATATGATGGGGAAAATATTAATTTTATGTGGATATAGATGGAGAAAATTTTAATGTGACAATTGTTGAAAATTAAAATTTTATCTTTTTACGATAAAATAATTCATTTAAATATATTATTATATTTTAATAATATAATAATGGTGATATTTTTACAACGAATGTGGGATATATGAGTATATCTGAGGAGGAAGAGTATTTTTGTTGCAATAAATGTTTAAAACATGTTAAACATGTAAATTGGACCCGATTTATTATTTGAAATTTGATTATAGCTTGTAAAATTTCCGTTTGTGGATTTTGGTCAATTTCTGTTTGGAATTCGGAAAATTTTCTTTCGCAAAGTTGTAGAAAATTGAATTTCCTATAAAAACTCATGAGATTCGAATTTTCTGATAAAGGGCTATTTATTGTGAATTATTGAAGTTAGAAGTCTCAAATAATTAATTTTTGGAAGTTTTAATTATTATTTTAAAGAAAAACGTTTTTTGCATTTAAGTGGGCTAACATGTGATATTAATTGCTAAAATCAGATCTTCAAAGATGGGCTAAGGAAATTTATAATATATATTAATATTTTATTAAATTTTTCGCTTTGTGTTCTAAGCAATTTCTTATAAATAAGGTGCTTGGGTTAGAATTGAAAATCTTTTAAATCGAAGTTTTTTCTCTCTATATTATCGAGCGTATTCTTGTGAGTATTTTGAGTATACTTTGAGTATTGTTAGGCGGTCAAGTTCCTTCAAAGACTATACCTTTATTCAAATTGTAAGTCTTAATCTTTCGAGGTAAGGGATGTTATTTTCTTCTCAAATGATATTATTTCTTCAATATCATTATCTTTGAAATATTGGTTGAAACTTTTTATCAAATTTAGAATTTTTTCATGTATCAAGTTATTATTCATGAGTTACTATTCATGAGTTCTTATTCACGAGTTCTTATTCAAAGTACTATTCATGAAGCGTGAAGATGTTTTTTGGGAAATTTCTATCTTTTGGTGTCTGAGTTCTTATTCACGATATCTCAGACTATTCACGATATCTCAACACTAATCGGATACTAGCTTTGATTGTATCCATGTTTTGATCATTCTTGAATTTTACACCACTTGTGATTATTTTTGAGGTATTTTTGAACATGGATAAAACAAAGTACGAATCCTTAATCCTTAATCCTTGTCATTTTGTTTCTTTGGATTCGTTTCTTTAAAAATATTTTCATCATCCTCGGTCTTAAATGATGATATTATTGAATATCTTTGGCTGTAGTAAAAGATGAATGATTTCTGAAGAATATCTTTGGTAGTAGTGCAAAGATGAGCAGTGTTTAGATGAACATGATTAACGGTGATGAATATCTTTGGCTTGTAGTGCAAAGATGAATATTTGATTCGGATGTATATTGATTGATGTTGAGGGGATAAAAGATAGAGCGATGAACTTTTAAATTCATACATAGAAGATAGTAGTTTGCATTCTCTACTTAACTCTTCTAATGAATTATTATTTCATTGCGAATATTGATTTAAAATTTGTTGTCTATTGTATTCTATTAGATTTTTCGTCTGTTGAAGACTAACTGGTAATTTGTTGTATATTATCTTAGTCATAATATTCTTTCTTGGGCTAGTTGAGCTCACCCTTTTCCTTTTGTTCTATTTTTCTTCTCGGGAGGCGAGAATATAGCGAAAGTACTGCAGTGGGTATGGAATGAAGGTTTTAGAAAGAATTGTTTAGTAGTCCTCACTATTTTTATAAAATAATGTATCAATAAATGTGATGAGGATTTATTTGAGTATAGATATTGTCAGAAGATAATATTTGTATTCAAACTCACGATTTACTGATTGTAATAATTAAGTTGTAGTTGTTTCTGTACCATGTATTGACAACTCAGAATAGGTGATGTATACCTATTTTGGGGACGTCACAAATATATATTAATAGCTTATATAAATGAATGTAAGTGATTAATTAATGAATGTAAGTTATTAATATATATATATGTGTGTGTGTGTGTGTGTGTGTGTGTGTGTGTATATATATATATATATATATATATATATATATGTGTGTGTGTGTGTGTGTGTGTCAGTTATTAATTAATTAAATGCAGTTATTAATATATATGTGTGTATATATATAATAACTTATATATATAAATGTATATGTAAGTTATTAATTAATGAATATAAGTTAAAGTGATTAATTAATGAATCTAATTTATGATTTATTAATATATATATATATATACACGTATATATTAATAACTTATATAAATGAATGTAAGTGATTAATCAATGAATGTAAGTTATTAATAAATACATATATATATATTATATATATATATATAATATATATATATATATATATATATTAAATTATTAACAACTTATATAGGTAAATTATTAGTAATAATTTACATTAATTAATAACTTAATTAATGTAAATATTAAGTGTGTGTGTGTGTATATATATATATAAGTTATTCATATATATATATATATATATAAAAGTTATTAGGATACGGATTCGGGATATCGAATTAGGATATCCGTATCTTAGGATATATTTATTTTACGGACGGATAATTAATCGAATACGAATACGCCTATATCCGTATTCGTGATTCATTTATTTACTGGATACCTTTAAACCGAATACAAATATATCCGTTTTTTTTCGAATACGAATAATATCCGCTTTTTTTCGAATACGGATGCGGACGAATACAAATTTTTCGGTTACCATTTACAGCCCTAATGTCATGTATATAAGTCAACGCTACATGACACAATAAGGTATATTTGATTGTAGACAATTGAAAAGTTGAGTAGTTAATTGGCTTAGAAATAGAGTTGTATATTGATATTGTTTTATTTATTTGTTGCTAAATGTATATTGATATTGTTGTGTAACGGTAACATTATACTTTCTACAAATGTAATATGCCAATATGATATATTAATATTATTAAAATTTATATCACAATTTCATATATTTTTGTGTGTAACTTTTGTAATAAAACACAATTATTCTTAACAAAAAATGGTATTTGGTGTAAGGAAATATTATAAAATTACTACAACTATATAGGGCTGAACAAAAAGGGTAAAATTCGGTATAATTTTTGTTAAGAATAATTGTGTTTTAATTATATAATTTTGAGTCTTTCTTTTTCTAACTGTAATTATCCATGCCAATGAAATTTTTTCCCCTGCGTAGATGTGAATCTCAAAGCATTATATTGTGGATATACTTGAAATAATTAAGAGAGAGAATGAATTCATTAGTTTGGTGTGGTAACTTTTTATTTTTCTTTTTATACCTTAACTGTATTGTTATTTATTATTTATAGGAGTATATTATTACCTGAGTCACTCGACACATTACATAACTAATTAATTTCATTAATTGTTATTTGTACAAATTTATAATTAATAACTAGACTATATAAACTAATATTTGCTTTTGTATCTTATATGAATAAACATAAACAAAACGCGATAGTAAATAATTATCTTAAACAAGTAATATTATTGATTGTTTTAAGTAAAATTATTGTATTTATATATAATTTATAAAAGTTGTTAAAATATAAGTTTGGAGATAAAATATGGGATTATCAGTTTGATATGTAATTGTTATTAATTTTACTAATTTGATTATTTGTTTTCTCTAATGTTTTATACTTCACTTCTTTTTGTGTTAAATAAAGTTGTATATTCATATTGTAATGTAATGATAATATTATAATTTCTACAAATGTTATGACAATTTGATATATTAATATTATTAAAATTAATATCACAAAAAGAAGTGGAAAAAAAATTGAAAGAAAAACTTTTAAACTAGCATGTAACTTGCACCGGTTATCAAACTAGTATTCCTAAATATAAGACCAAAGTATAATTTTTTGGAAGTCAGTTAATTTGACATATTAATTTGTAAATTCAAAATTAATTGAATTCATTTAATTTTAATCAATACAGTTATAAAATAATTATAAAATTTATTATTTTCAAAATTATATCAATATTGAATTCAAAAGTATCTTAAGTTAACTTATTTCAGTTGGGATAATATAACTCTTGGCCATTTATTGTATTGGTTAGTTTATCAAAGGGATGTCTAGCTGATTCTCTTTCTTGTATAAATTTTAGTCCTACTCTTACATGTTTCCTTTGGTATGCCAACTTACCAAAAAATAAACTTCATAATAAACATAAATCATGTGTAATTATTCATCAGTTATATAATATGTATAATTATAGAAAAGAAATTTTAAAAACCTAAAAATGCTAACACTAAAATTGAAATATATAATGGCAATCAAGCTTGGAGAATGACCAACAAACAACTTAGCAAGTCATCAAGAGGAAAAGACAATCAGATTAAAATGGCAATAATATATCAAAAAAGAATGATCTATAATTAAATAATACTCTTTTAGGTCAAAACTTAAAAGAGACCATGTTTGAAGTTATTACACCATATATTTCTTCCAACAGCTAATACATTAGTCCACTGAACTTGTACCTGGTGAGATATAATAAAATTGTAAACCCCTTTTACTAGTTGTGATGGCCCAATCAATATTTCTACTTCATTTATGAACCAAAACTATGAGTCAAACAGCTACAAACCTGGGATTTATTGCTGAAACAAAAAAATTATGTGATCACTTCTGGTCTGTATATACAGCATCAACATCATCAAGCTCAAGTAATTTGGACATAAGTTCCTTGTTCAAGTCTTCAGCTTCATCATCTACCTGAGACCCAACAATAAATAGATGTTGTATTCGCTCCAAAAGTTGAGTTGAAGGGCACCATAATGCTTAAGAGTATGGATGGGTAAAAAACAGAGTCTATATTTTACAAGGCACAATGCCACAAGACATGAAATTTTTAAAATTGTCAATGATTTTGCACGAAACAAAAGGGGCTGTAAATTTGTGGTGTTTATCAAATTATTTTGCATCTTTTCGTTGAAATTAGGTGGGGATATGCTACCTGCAAAGACAGGTTGATTGAGGAGACTACTACAAGATGCACTTTCTGAAGCTAGTGCATTCTCATTTATATTTAAAAAATTCTAGTCAAACAAAATCCATGATGAATGGACTATGTGCATGCATCCAGCATAGAATTAGGATGGTCTCTCCATTGAGTATTCTGAACCAGTACGAGGACAACTACTTGTCTGACTTTTAGGAAGGGGAAGGTGGAGTAACAGAATGAATGGAAGGAGAGATTTTATTCCTTCTTTAGTCACTCATTCTACCGAGATACACCAGATTAAACACTTGTGCTAGCTCTTGACAATGCATAAAAAATGAGTCCTACTGTTACACATTCATAACCACCTTATATAAATATTCCTGTGTCTACTTAGGTTCTCCCAGTCAGAGCAGCTATCTAGGTCACCCCTCCCACACAAACAAGAAGGAACAAAAGGACGAGAGAAAATTGACTTGTTCTCAAAACATTTGGCCTCATATCCATCAAATAACCTCCCTTGTTCAACTCACCAAAAGACAAAATAGAACCTAAATGGATATCTTAATAAAAAAAACATTTGGGCATTTTACAATAATTCTTTACGCAGGTTAGTTTGAAGTGTTATGATTCCCCAAGCCAAACACCGAGGGGGTTTCAGGACTTTTGCCATATATTAAGAGTAAGAAACTTTAAAGAATCTTCAATACCAAGTTTATTAATAGCTACATGCGTCTTTATTGGTTCCACATGCCACTCACTCTATAGTTAATACTTTATACCATAATAATAACTTTTAAATCAATTGTAATTTACAATTGTAGTCAATTGTAAGATTAAGGCAAATTGGCAATATCGTGGTACCTCAATTGTAGTCGATGGAAGAAGCTCGAACCCATTGTCAGGCTCAAAACTTACTCCTTCCTCATGTAGCTTTGACAGTATTGCTGTGTAGTTCTCTGCTAAACTCACAATTTTATAGTATCTACCAAAAAAATAACTAAGCATCAAGAACATGTACAGCAAGAAATGGACTGCATAATATACAGCGCCACAAGACGCCCCATAAATCTATAATGAAGAAAATTTGAATAATATTATTTATAAAGCAGCTTTCAAATTGAAGAATGCCTATCCATATAAACTAAAAGCAACACATATAAAGATCATAAGTTCACAAAAGTGTTACACAGCCTGCCCTTAAGAAACCTGAGAATTAACACCAATTTAATTTGGAAATGCAATGTTGCGGCTACATCCCTGAATCGAATCTAAAAACAATTTTCAAATAATATTTCTTAATTATGCTCAAGGAGTACTGCAAACCAAATCCCACCCTCCTCCCTCAATATAAAATACAAAACACAAAATAACACTAGAAAATAATTGAAAAATAAGAAAGAGACAATTGGGGATGAGTAAGCTCCCATCCTGGGAATCCCAAAACTACAGGAATAGTTATAGAAGTCACACTGCAGATGAAACAAAACCATGAGAAGGTTGATGCTTATTTAGTTTTAAAAACATGATTTTTTTTAAACCGAGAATGCACTACTTTTTAGAATTATGGCGGTGGCTAATATCTCGATGATCACATAATGCAGCATTCCCGATGACTAAACACTGTACACAGACAACTAAAGTACAAGGATTAAACAACTTTCTTTCCCCAACATCATTTTCAGTTGCCACTAGTGGAACCAACATGAAAAATATTGGGGAGGAGAATAAGGGTCGGTTAGAGAGGCCGTTTTTGGAAGAGGAGGGTGGTAGAGGCTATCCAAGCTAGTTGTGGTGATAAATCACCCAGGACCGAATGGTTTTTCAATGGCCTTCTTTAGTCAATGTTGGTCTGTTGTTCGGGACTTGGTGATGGATACTATCCATGCTTGCCATAGAATGGGGGCTCAAACAGAGCTTATATGCCACTTTCATTCTTTCCATTATGGAAAAAGAAGGAGTTGAAAACATTAGGGATTTTAGGCCAATTAGCCTCATTGGGATATAATGACATGTATTTGGGTATAAAACAATTGTACTTTTAGGCATATAAAGATTGTTGAATACAAAAACAATTAAATCAAAACATATCACAATATATATATATATATATATATATAAACAAAGTTCCCCAGTACCTTTCAGACCTATCTTCTTCTGCGTCTTCTTCATCTATTGGAGGTTCAATAACATCGTCAGCACCAGCATCCAAAGCAATAGCAAGGAGCTGATCTCTGTCAGCATCTGTGGCTTTAATGTTCACAACTCGAGCACGTCTGAACTTAAACATAATCGATCCAGAATCTGCCATCTTTCCACCACAGTCCTTCACAACCTCTCTAACAGCTGCCACTGATCTGTTGATTTTGTCCGTTAAAACTTCAACTATAATACCAACTCCACCATAACCATAGACCTGAATATACAACGGGCACTAAACTTAAAGATTTGAAACAGCTTCAAATGTATCAATATTAATATGGTAAGTTCACAATCTGTACAAAAAACACCTGCAATGATAAACATGGTCAGCCATCACAAACGACATTATAGATTAACTACCTCGTAAAATTTCTCAATGTAAGCTTCCTGTCCCTTCTCGGAAGCTTTCTTAATGTTGCGCTCGAATATTTCCTTGGGTACATCAAGCTCCTTAAATTTATCAAGTAAAGCAGCCAGAGCCTTATTTGATGCTAGGCTGGGACCACCTTTCTTAACACTGCATTATTAAAGGAGTGTAACTCAAAATCAGTAGTAGTCTTGTAGAAACATCTTAAGTCATAAGGTCATTGTTTATTGTATGTCATGCTAGAATCACGCAACACTTATTTGTCCATTAAGAAACAAAAACCTTAACAGGAAGACAAACATCAAACGTATTTACAAGTACTTCAAGCTACCTAAAAGATAATTTTCAAGACTTTTGATTCCGCCAATTTATTGGAAGAGAAAGAGCAACTAACTTACGCAGATACAACTTCCTTTCCAATTTTCGAATACAACTTTGCCTTCTTAGCATCCTGAGCACCCTGCATTGAAGGAAACCTTGACATGTGAGTTAACACAGTCCTACATCGTTGCTCGAGTGTGAAGACATACAAGGTTGAGCACCTGACTGTTTAAATTTTTTGATCAAGTTGGGTTAACAAATGTATCAGAGCCTTTGTTATTGACTCCTATACTCCTAACACACATGCACAGTCATTAAGTGTATAATTATATGTTATTTCATTATTTCTCCTTTCTACGGATCTACCACACATATGAAAATTGTCTGACACTAATTCCTCCCTTTAGCCCTATTTCATATTTAAGCCTTACTAGTTCTAGAGGCTAAAATCTCATAAAGTTACATTCTTTACACGACCTTTTGTCGAACACGTGATGTGGGTGTAAATGATTTACCAACTATTTATCCATTTTAATAGAAATGCCAAAGAACTTATTCCATTATCAAAATTAGCACAAATTGAATAAAAGAACAATAATCAACACGATATTAGTAAGCGTCCCTGCAATCCATAAACATCAATATACATATACATATACCTACCAGAAAACAATCACATTGCTAAGTTTTAGACAAAGAAAGAAAGAGAAACGGGTAGACACCTTTCTCCCGGCGATTTTGCTGGAGCGCCTGCCCATACAGAGAGGAGTGGAAGTCCATATATTTCTAACAAATTGGAGCTCAGATGAATACACCCTTTTAGCAGAAGAGGAGATATATGACGAGAATGATAAGTTTCTGCTCAGCAAAACACTGCCTGAAGACCAAAAACAAATCTTTCAATAGAAATAGATACACATACATATAAATGTATAGAAAGAGAAAAGAGAGAAGGGGAAAGGGGGTTACCGTGAAGAGGGAAGGGAGTGGGAGATTTAAGAAAAACCCCATTTGAGAATCTGAAAATACATGCCCCAAAGGCTCTAATTGAGGAAGGAGACCCCATCAATCAAATATGCTCTCAGCTATCTGTGTCTATTTTTAACTAAACATTAAATTCATGAAAATCCGAGGACGGTAAAGGTATTGCAGTATCATTCGATAGTTGGCACAGAAAATAAAAGAAATAAAAAAAAATACAAATTGATATTTTTACATAAAAATTAATATTTTTATATAATTTTTTTATTTTATATTAATAATGAGTAAATCTCACTTTCATATTAATGTCAGTTTTTTTATAAAAAAATATGTTCAAGAAAATCAAAAATGTTTAAAAAATTACAAACAAAAATAGACGTAGTTTAGGCATAAAAAACATATTAAACATATTAGATAGAAAAAAATATTAAACAAATTAAGTAATACCATTATATTCCAAAAATATAAGTAGTTTATAGTATAATAATAAAAAAGAGAATTAAGGAGAGATTTCGTGATTAGCTTATCTTTTAAAAAAAAAAAATCAATTTTGTTATAATTCAATTATATATAAAGATATATTTTATTCTAGGATCTAACCAAACTTTAAAAAGGAGTTAAAAGGAATAATATGTAAAAACAGTTGGATTTTTGCTATAAAAATCTTATTTGTCTAATTATTAATATTTATTTATTTATGTTGGATATTTATTTATTAATAAAAGTACATTATTCATCATTCATTAAATGATCGTTTAGTTTGTTTATAAATATCTTTAATGAATCGTTTAGTTTGTTTATAAATATCTCCATATTATATATGTTATAGTTTGTGTATAAATAAATAATTTATACACACAATGTGACGCCCCAAAATAGGTATACACAACTCATTCTGAGTCGCCAAATACATGATACAAAATTTAAATACAAACTTCATTTATACAATACGACAAAAACGTAGCTGAGAGTTTTAACACAGATATTGTCTCGTAAATAATATCCAAACTCAAATGGAGTCCTCATTACAATTATTATCACACTATTTCATAGAATAGTGAGAACTACTATATATAGCCACCATCTCGGACCATCACTCCGTTCCCCGACTAGTCCCAACAATATTCTTATTTCCTGAAGAGAACAATGAAAGCAAAGGGTGAGCTCAACTAGCCCAGTAAAGAATATTATGACTAAGATAATGCAGAATAAATTATCGTTGGCCTTCAATGATGTTAAACCGATAGAATCTGATAGACAACCGGTTTAAGCTGCAATGAACAAACAATCTATTAGAAGAGTCAAGTAGAGCATGACATCTACTATTTTCTATGATTTAAAAATTATCATCAATATTTTATCGTTATAACACATCTCAATAATTAATCCACATCACTGAATTATCCATGCACTACGGGCCAAGGATATTCGTTATTATCACCAATGGTCATGATAATGTCAACAACTGTCCATCAATGCACTACGGGCCAATGAGGACTTTTACCACATCATGTGTAACATTACAGGTCATGATTATACCGATGCATAATTTTTGGTCATAATCATACCAATCAACAGTTCATCTATGCACTACGGGCCAAAGATGACTTTCATCACAATATAAACATAAGGATGATGACAATGATATAAGAATTCAATCAAACGAGATCAAAAATAAATATTAAAGATTTATAATTTAATTTATCCAGAGTTTAAGAATGTCCAAATTGTCAACATGATAACTGCTTTGTGGAGTAAAATTCAAGAATAATATTCATGTAAAAATAATTCGGACAGAAAAGAAATTAATTTTTATCATGAATAGTACCCTAGTGAATAGTATCCAGTGAATAGTACTTTGTAAATAGTACCTCGTGAATAGTACTCTGACATGAAAAGATTAAAATTTAACAAGAATATTCAGAAAATATCATTGTGAAATGATACTAGATGAAACGCAAATTTCAAAGATATTCTACTAATTTCAAGAAGTATGGAAGCTAGGAGTGAGCAAAAAACGGGTAAAATCGAATTACCGAATATAATCAAAAAAAATTAACCGAATTATTTCGATTATTCATTTTTTTTTATTTCGGTTATATCCGATTTGTTCATTATTCGATTTCGAGTTCAGGAGTAAAAATCAAGTTATTCGGATATTCGAAATTTCGAATAACCAAATTTATTAATTAAAAATAATAATTTTATACTTATATCTATTTTATTCACCCAAGTGGGCCAAGTCTGTTGTCTGCACTAAAATTCTTTTCATTTTCCAAACTATCTCAGCCTCTCGCCTCTCTCATCTCTCATCTCTATCCCAAATCCCAAATTTCAAATTCTCATCTTCGCCTCTTTCATCTCAAATTACATTGAGCAGGCTCTTTTATCTCATCCACGAAGCAGGGAAGACGTGATGTTTGGTCAAGTTGTAGAGGGATGGTATGTGGTGAAGGCCATTGAGAAAGTGGGATCCGATTCTGGAAGGATCTCAAGCACAGCAATGAATTGCTTTAATTGTGGCCACTCTCTTAGATCCGATCTGGATTGTGATAAAAGAGAGATTTGTTTGCTTTTTAATATTACTATGAGTTTGTTCTTCTATGTTTTTGACTTTTTGTTGTGGTATCTTTAGATTTGGGGGTTTAATCTGGTAGTTCTATATTGACTTGAGTTGAAGTTGAATTGCCATTAATAATTTGGTTTGGTTGGTTGTTCCGTTTTAGATCAGAATCAGTGTATAAGAAATTGAAAGATTATATCTTTCATTTGCTCATAAATCAAATAGTCAAAGTTTTATGCAGTATTAAACATTGTTAATGTTAATCTATGTTAAATCTGTGACGCCCCCAAAATAGGTATACATCATCCATCTTGAGTCGCCAATTACATGGTACAAAATTCAAATACAACTTAATAATACAACTGTTGTGTAAAATACGACAAAACATAAACTGAGAGTTTTAATAAGAATATTGTCATCTAGACAATATCCACACTCAATGGAGTTCTCATTATATTTATTGTCACACTATTTTATAAAATAGTGAGGACTACTAAAACAACCATCTGGACCGCCAATCCGTTCCCCGACCAGTCCCAGCTATATTCTCATTTCCTGAAAAGAATAGTGAAAGAAAAGGGTGAGCTCAACTAGCCCAATAAGAAATATTATGACTAAGATAATGCAAAATAAATTATCCCTAGCCTTCAACAGTATAACAACTGATAGAATACAATAGACAACAAGTTTTAGATCAACAACTACAGCGGAATAAGCAATCCATTAGAAGAGTCAAGTAGAGCACAAAATCTACTATCTTCTATGATTTAAAAAAAATTTCATCAACTTTATCGCTGAGACTCAGCTTAATAAATAAACCACATCATCGAATCATCCCTGCACCACGACCAAGGATATTCATGTAATCATCAATGGTCATGATTATACCGAAAAATTCCTGGTCATAATCATACCAACAACTGTCCATCAATGAACTATAGGCTAATAAGGACTTTTACCACATCATTCGTCACATTACGGTCATGATTATACCGAATAATCCCTGGTCATAATCATACCAAGTTCATCTATGCACGTAAGCCAAAGATGACTTTAATCACAATATAAGCTTGAGGATGATGACAATAACATAATAATTCAATAAAATAAGTTCAAGGATAAATTTTAAAGATTTATAATTTGATTTATCCAGAAATCAATAACGTCCAAATTGTCAACATGGTACTGCATTGTAGAGTAAAATTCAAGAATAATATTCATGTACCAAAAATAATTTGGACAGAAAAGAAATATATTTTTCGGGTAAATAGTACTCCATGAATAGTACTTCGGAAATAATACCCCGTGAATAGTACCTTGACACGAAAAGTGTTCCGAATACCCGAGTGAATGATACTAGAGTGAATAGTAAGTGGATGAATAGTAACCCTGAATAGTAACTCGTGAATAGTACTCTGACATGAAAAGTGGCCCCGAATACCCGAGTGAATAATACTAGAGTGAATAGTAATCAGGTGAATAGTAACCCGTGAATAGTAACTCGTAAAAAAAATATCAAAGAAAATGATATTCCGTGACGAGTACAAAAGAAATGATATCTTAGACGAGTATAATAGAATATACGAAACTGCAAATGGATTTTCACCAGTCATGCGGTAATCCACGTAGACAGATCATTTTCATAATTTAATAAAGAATGAATACAAAGGATCATTCACCATGCATGCGGTAATCCACGTAGGCAAAAGTTATTCAAATGTAATAATAAAGAATGGAATAATGAAGAATTCACCATGCATGCGATAGGCCGCACAAAAAAAAGTTATTCCCAATGAGAATAATAATAAAGAATGGAACGGTGTCATGCGTAATCCGCGCAAGCGAGGATATTCACAGAATAATAAAGAATGGAACCGTGTCATGCGTAATTCGCATGCATGAGGATATTCCAATGTAATAATAAAGAATGGAATAACAACATAATTCACCGTGCATGCGATAGGCCGCATGCAGACGAGTTATTCCAATGAGAATAATAAAGAATGGAATAATGAAGAATTTCATAATGTATGCACGATTACTTGGCATGAGCAGAGTTATTCTAACATAATAATAAGGAATGGAATAACAATAGCTCTCTTCATGAATACGAAAGAAATAATACCCCTTACTTCAGAAGAAAATTGGATACTAGAATAGTGAGGTAGCAGACTTCTCTTCTTCTTTCTCTCTATAATTTCTCTCTATAATAATTGCTCTATAGCTTTAGTGAATTGGTGAAAAATAATGAAGGAATGAGCTTCTATTTATAGGAAAATATAGTTTCGATAATTGCACGTTTTGGGGCTCAAAATATTACAGTATAATACCTTCCTCTTTTTTTTCATTTTTAATTTAGTCCTGCAAGTATTATCAAACTTGCACCACCACCCCTAATAGTTAATCATGTGAATCAATAGTAAATCATGTGAATCAATAGTTCTAAACATGTGAAAAAATTAATTATAGTATAGTATCTTCCACTATACCTCCA
Source organism: Panax quinquefolius (assembly GCA_020205615.1). NCBI lineage: Eukaryota > Viridiplantae > Streptophyta > Magnoliopsida > Apiales > Araliaceae > Panax > Panax quinquefolius. The sequence goes on from CM035155.1 coordinate 29,196,332, forward strand.
TTTTTAACTTAGTCATGCAAGTATTATCAATCTTGCACCAACTCCCCTAATAGTAAATGAATGTGAATCAATATTACACACATGTGAATAAATAGTTATAATCATGTGAATCAATAGCAATTAATTGCTCATTTATCCGGTTAATTACCCGATTGGTCAATATAACCTCCAGACATCAATTATTATCGAAATAAATGTCGATTTTCACTAACACAAATAATTGCAACACAATGAAACTATCAATTTCATCTTTAATCAACACGAACTTATTTATCATTAATATTATAATTCACAATATTTAACAAACAGGTCGTTCCCAGGAAAGAGGGGGCTTTCAGATAAGGATTTCTCCTTATAGGCAAGCACAATTAGGTGACCAAACCTCCCGGATGTAACTTCTGAGACATTTTCAATATTACAAATAATAATATGAATAACTTTGCTAGTCTCATTATTGATTTAATAATATAAATATTATGCTGAGATGATCTTGTGACAATAATTAAATTAATAATATGAGAGTTATGATGCAACAAATACTGTAGTAATAATTGAGTATAACTGAGTGACTTCTTACATAAGCATCAATAATCAATACCGTAGTACTGCTACTACGCAACCATGCGCCAGACATCGTACTTTTACTACTAGGGTAGTTCAACAGTTTTAACGGTAACACTTTCGCCGTTATTTTTATAAAAAGATAATTTTGTCATTTTCTAACTACGACAATACTTCCGTTGTGGGGTCCACCAATGATTGTGTTGTCTTACGAATATTCCCTATTAAAACGAATATTCTCCAACCAATCGATTATTATATAACAACTTGTTTACTTTGCAAAATTTATAAATATTACCCACAACTATAACATTATATCAAATCCACACCATAATATTCAAAAAAATATTTCGAGAAATTTAAATATTTATTCATAAAATTTTGGGTCTCACAATCTCCCCTCCTTATGAAATTTCGCCCTCGAAATTTATGTACGTACCTGGTATGCCGAAGAGATGAGGATACATTGACTTTATTTCAGATTCTAACTCTTGAGGTATAACCTTTGAGTGTAGAATATAATCCTTCTTATCCAAGATTTTAACACGTATCTTCTCATACATTAAATCTTCTGCTATCTCGTCTAGTTCTAATTCAATAATGTGGTTCGGGTCATCCACATATTTATGTAACATCGATACGTGAAAAATGTTATAAACACGCGACATACTTGGCGGTAAAACGAGTTTATAGGCCACAGTTCCTACTCGATCGAGGATTTCAAATAGACCAATAAAATTAAGGGTTGAGATTTCCTCTCTTCATCGAGTCTTGCTCTTAGAATAACGCCCTCTTGAACCTTCTTCTTCACATTCATCAGCTCCGGGTGTGTAGCTTGAGCGGCTTTAACTTTATCGATTAAAGTCGATTCTACTTGTATATTTGTTATCTTCACGTGGGTCCCTAGAGTCTTTAACTCTATCTTCATCATTTGCAAGTTATACGAAATAGGTCTTTGTGTTAACAACTTCGCACTCGTAAACGCATACGATCTTCTACTCAACGCGTCAGCTACCACGTTCGCACTTCCACGATAATATTGAATGGTACGATCGTAATCTTCAACAGCTCGAGCCAACGTCTTTGGCGCATTATACGTTCGTTTTGATTGAAGAAATATTTAGCAGTTTTAGAAATGGGTTTTGTACTGGGGTCAATACAAAATTCGATTTCACGCTCTAGGGGTAAGCTAAGAAGTCTTCAGAAATACGTCAGGAAATTTATTAACAATAGAAATATCATTCAAAACTGTGACTCTCATCCAAGACTTGGATAACACATGAAATGAAGGTTTCTCCTAACGGAGTTTCAACTGATAAGTCAAGCTCTAATTTCTCCGGAGTCAAATTTAAACGTTGAGCGCAAACCAGAAAGATAAAAGAATGGGTAGAACCGGTATCTAATAAGGTATAGACTTCGAAAGAATTTATAATTAACTAACCCGTGCTAACTTCGTTCAGGTTACTCACTTTTGAGAAGTCACAAAAACGTTCTTCCCGAAACCACCGACTTTGTTTTGTTCAGATCCGCCTTTGGTGCCACCGCTCTAAATTTGGACTTGACTTTGGTGCGCGATAAAATCGGCTAGGTGACCTTCTTTTCCACAATTGTAACATGCTTTGGACTGCATCATGCAGTTTGGACTGATATGTCCCTCCCATCCGCATTTGAAGCATATAATTGGTGGTCGTTCTCCTTCCTTGAAAATGGGTGTTGGTGCTGCTGTCTTTCCATCGTTGTTGAACCTTCTCTTCTTGAAATTTCCACTCCTATTATCTTGGCCATGATTACCACCGAAGTGGTTACCATTCTTGGCATGATAATTTACCCCACGATGGTTATCATTGTTCCGATGATCGTTGCCACCGGTATGATTATTATCGTGTTGTTGCTCGTTATCTTTTGGTTGGGCTGGCTCATTATCGCGCTCCAATAACTGAGCCATATTCACTACATCTGAATACAAACACAATTTGTGAGAAATGAGGTATTGACGTATTACGGGTTTCAAACCTCTTAGAAATATTCGCGTCATTCGCTCCTTATTATCGACCAAATGGGATGCAAATCGAGATAACTCCACAAATTTAGACTCGTATTGCGACACGGTCATATTCGTTTGCTCCAACTTGATAAACTCCATCTCCTTCATGTGACGAATACTTTTCGAAAAGTACTTGTCGTTGAACAGCTCTTGGAACTTCTCCCAAGACATCTTGAGTGCGTCAGTCGGTACGCTTTTCGATTCTGATTCCCACGAAGAATCGCCTCTTCATGCAACATAAAGGTGACGAAGGGAACTTTTTGCTCCTCGGAGCATCCCAAGACATCAAATATCTTGGTGATCTGCTTTAATCATGTCTCTGCCTTAAGTGGTTCTGGCTTTCCCAAAAACTCCGGTGGTCCCAGCTCCTTGAACTGCTTAGCGGTGACCACCCGAGAGTTGCTAGTGTTTCCACTTGCATTTTGAACAGGAGTCTCTCTCGCCTGATGTTGCATGAATTGCATAAAGCCTCTGAACATCCCATTTTTCATCATTTCATTAGTGTTATTGTTTACCTGAGGATTATTGTCTTCCTGTTGCACATTATCCTGGATATTGATCGTTGGTGACTCAACGGTCTCATGTGCTTCGTTGATGATCTCAACATTTTCAGATGCCATTTTCAAACACTGTCACAAAACAAGGGTTAATTGACATGTCACATATTATCCCTATAATCTGACCGACCAATTAAATACCAAATAAACTTAGGTAGGTCATACTAGCGAAGGAATTCCCCGTCTCTCCCTCCTAGTTCTTATCTCACATCTCACCAGGATCATATCCCTAAGCTTTGATACTAACCGCGCGCCCCAAAATAGGTATACATCACCCATCTTGAGTCGCCAAATACATGGTACAAAATTCAAATACAACTTAATAATACAATTGTCGTGTAAAATACGACAAAACATAAATTGAGGGTTTTAATAAGAATATTGTCATCTAGACAATATCCACACTCAATGAAGTCCTCATTACATTTATTGTCACACTATTTTATAGAATAGTGAAGACTACTAAAACAACCATCTGGACCGTTAATCCGTTCCACGACCAGTCCCACCTATATTCTCATTTCTTGAAGAGAATAGTGAAAGAAAAGGGTGAGCTCAACTAGCCCAATAAGAAATATTATGACTAAGATAATGCAGAATAAATTATCCTTAGCCTTCAACAGTATAACAACTGATAGAATTCAAGAATAATATTCATGTACCAAAAATAATTTGGACAGAAAAGAAATATATTTTTCGGGTGAATAGTACCTCGTGAATAGTACTTTATGAATAAGTACCGAAGTGAATAGTACCCCATTACCGAAAAGTGTCCCGAATACCCGAGTGAATGATACTAGAGTGAATAGTAATCGGGTGAATACTAACCCATGAATAGTAACTCGTGAATAGTACTCTGGCATGAAAATTGCCCCGAATACCCGAGTGAATAATACTAGAGTGAATAGTAATCAGGTGAATAGTAACCAGGTGAATAGTAACACATAAAAAAAATCAAAGAAAATGATATTCCGTGACGAGTACAAAAGAAATGATATCTCAAACGAGTATAATAGAATATACAAAACTGCAAATGGATTTTCACCAGTCATGCGGTAATCCACGTAGACAGATCATTTTCATAATTTAATAAAGAATGAATACAAAGGATCATTCACCATGCATGCGGTAATCCACATAGACAGGTTATTCCAATAGAATAATAAAGAATGGAATAACAGAATAATTCACCATGCATGCGATAGACCACACAGACAGGTTATTCCCAACAGAATAATAATAAAGAATGGAACTAGGTCATGCGTAATCCGCATGCATGAGGATATTCCCAATGAGTAATAATAAAGAATGGAACGGTCGTGCAGAATCCGCGTAGTACAGGATATTCCAACAGAATAATAAAGAATGGAACGGTGTCGTACGTAATCCGCATGCAGACGTGATATTCATTCCAAAGAATAATAAAGAATGGAATAACAAATGAGAATTCACGTGCATGCGATAGATCAGCATGCATAAAAGTTATTCCAATGAATAATAAAGAATGGAATAACATAAGAATTTCATAATGTATGCGGTACTGCGACAGACAAAGTTATTCTAACATAATAATAAGGAATGGAATAACAATAGCTTTTCTTCATGAATACGAAAGAAATAATACCCCTTACCTCGGAAGAAAATTGGATCTTGGAATAGTGAGGTGTGAGACTTCTCTTCTTCTTTTCTCTATAATTTTCTCTATAATAATTGCTTTCTATAGCTTTAGTGAATTGGTGAAAATAATGAAGGAATGAGCTTCTATTTATAGGAAAATATAGTTTCAATAATTGCACGTTTTGGGGCTCGAAATATTACAGTATAATACCTTCCTCTTTTTCTTCATTTTTAATTTAGTCCTGCAAGTATTATCAAACTTGCACCACCTCCCCTAATAGTTAATCATGTGAATCAATAGTTCTAAACATGTGAAAATTAATTATAGTATAGTACCTTCAACTATACCTCCATTTTTAACTTAGTCATGCAAGTATTATCAATCTTGCACCAACTCCCCTAATAGTAAATGAATGTGAATCAATAGTACACACATGTGAACAAATAGTTATAATCATGTGAATCAATAGCAATTAATTTCTCATTTATCCGGTTAATTACCCGATTGGTCAATATAACCTCCAGACATCAATTATTATCGAAATAAATGTCGATTTTCACTAACACAAATAATTCCAACACATTAGAACTACCAATTTCATCTTTAATCAACACGAACTTATTTATTATTTATATTATAATTCACAATATTTAACAACCAGGTCGTTCCTATGAAAGAGGGGACTTTCCGATAAGGATTTCTCCTTATTGGCGCGCAATTAGGTGACCAAACCTCTCCTTGACAGAACTTCTAGACATTGTCAATATTGTAAATAATAATATAAATAACTTTGTCGTCTCAATTATTGATTTAATAATATAACATATTATGCAGATGATACTGTGACAATAATTGAATCAATAATATGAGAGATATGATGCGCAATTATTGTAGCAATAATTGAGTATATCTCGAGTGACTTCTTATGTAAGCATTAATAATCAATCACATGCTCGCTCTTACGCAACCACGCCAGACATCGTACTTTTACTAACGGGTAGTTCAAGCGGTTTTAACGGTAACACTTTTCGTAGTTATTTTTATAAAAGATAATTACATCATTTTCTAACTACGATAATACTTACATTTGTGGGGTCCACTAATGATTGTGCCATCGCATTTAATATTCCTGTTAAAACGAATATTCCCGAACCAATCGAATATTATATAACAACTTGCTTACTTTATAAAATTTATAAATATTACCCACAACTATAACATTATATCAAATCCACACCATAATATTCAAAAAAATATTTCGAGAAATTTAAATCTTTATTCATAAAATTTGGGGTCTCACAAAATCTGTGGCTTTTTTTTTCTTTTCTTGGTAATGAGATTTTTATGCTGATAATATGTTGTATATATTATTTTCATTTTGGTTATTAACCGAATTATCGAATAAATAATAAATTCGGTAATTCGATAATTTGGTTATCTACTATTTTGGTTATCAGTTTGGATATCAAAAGTGTGTTATTTTCAGTTTTCGGTTATAATCGAATAAGCTATTCGATTCGGTTAGAACCGAATGCTCACCCCTAATGGAAGCAATACTTACCACAATAAGTTTAAATTTAGGAATATGAAATGAAATAATATCCCTTACATAATATGGAGTATGAAAGAAAATAATATTTCTTACGAGTATTGCAATAAAATAATATCCTTTACCTTAGTAGAAACTAGATTTGACAGGAATATCGGATATTATTCTGAGAAATCTTGCACAAAAATTTACACTTAAAGTATCCTTATACTCAAGAGAAATACTCACAATACTATAGAATAAGAATTTCTGATATTGAAATAGTGTTGAGGAAGGAGGGGTAACCTCCCTTTTATAGTGAAACGGAGGAAGAAAAAAAAACAGATAGAGCGCCTAACATTTCTCCTTTTTCTCCTCTGCCTAACATCCTGCCTAACTTTCTCATATTTTCATATAGGTGAGGGTCCACCTTTTGGAAAATGAATTGCAGGAAAGTTTCTCCACCAATCAAGTGGTCACATGGAAGAAATTTCACCAGCACGTGGTTTTGAAATAAAATGCAGTACACCGAATTTAAAAATCAAAGAATTACAACAAGCTTTTCACCTCCACTTTCCCTTAACAAATTCACGTGCTTATATATATTATAATAATATTACCATAAAAATTATATAAAAAAATTATATTATTATATTATCACATTATCATAATGTAATATTATAATAATATATTTGAATAAATATTTTATCGGAGAAAATACTTGTCAAACTTTCAGCAAATAATTCATGCAAAATTATTTCATTTATATCAAAATTGAACCAATATCCACCATATAATAATTATTCATAAATAATATTATAAGCTCACAATATTAACAATTAGATCATTCACAGGAAAGAAGGGGCTTTTCGATAAGGATTTATCCTTATTAGCGCGCAATTAAATAACATAGCCCCTTTCCTCGATAGAATTTTTTAGACATTGCCAATAATGCTAACTAATAAAATGAATAATTGTGTTGTGTCAATTATTGATTTAATAATATAAAATATTGTGCAGATGATACTGTGACAATAATTGAATCAATAATATGAGATATTGTGCAACAATTACTGTGGCAATTATTGAATGAAGCTGAGTGACTTCTTATGTAAGAATCAAAATTAAAAATCTTTGTGCAATACTGAAAGGCTATTCTTCTTTGAACCACGATATTATCGTATTTTTATCACCTAGATATTTCAACAGATTAACGGTAAAACTTTTGCGATTATTTTTATAAAAAATTATTTCGCTGTTTATCTAACTCCAACAATGAATTTTTGTAGGGTCCAATAATAATTAGGTCGTCGTACGAATATTCCTTGACAAAACGAATATTCCCCGACCAAACAAATATTTTATGATAACTTACTTACTTTGTAAAATTTGTAAATATTACGCACAACTATAACATTATATCAAATCCACACATTATTACTCAAAATGATATTTAGAGAAAATTAATATTTATTCATAAAAGTTGGGGTCTTACACACAAGATATAAATCATATGTAATATATAAATAAAGAAATAATGGTTTATAATCTAGGATGATTTGGGGATGATTTATCTTGATCATGAAAGTTGGATTTTTAATTAAAATATTAGTGCATTAATGGTGTGCATTAACCTAGGATCATGTGATAATATTTTATTTATAAATATTTTCACATAAATACTAATTTGTAAAAAAAATAATTTTGAAATAATAGTGGAGTACTTAATATTGTTATATATACATATATATTAATTTGATGTTCCAATTAGAGATTATATCGTGTTAATTAATACCTCGGAATGTTGATTAATATATTTAATTAATATTATGAACATTATTATTGTCAAAACATCTATAAGAGTTTTCATAAGATAATTTATCATTGATCATGTAACATTAATTAAAGTCTTTTAATATTTATTGTTAAAAGGATTAATTTAATTGTTAAATCAATTTATGATCAAATAGAGAAAAATTATGCACTTATGAAATTAGTTTAAATATATCGAATTATATTAATTAATTGTAAATATTTATATACATTAACATGAGGAAATATTTACAGCTTTATTTGTAAATGGTTTATTTAATTAATTATTGGACTAAAGTGTAATATTTATAATTATTTAGTGGAATTAATTATAATTAATATTTATTTCAAATATTATTATTAGATAATAATATCTAGATAAGTATTGGAGTTAGAAGAGGAATCTCTTAAGATATGGTACTTTTCTTATCAAAAGAAATATTCTCGCCTAGGAAAAATAGATCTCGAGTTTTTTTTCTTTCAGAATGGTATTTTGGTGGCCACACCCCAAATTCTGATACAACCGTTAATTCAGTACCTTCCACATATACCATGCACAAGGCTGAGAGTGATTTGCAAATACATTATAAACTACAAGCAGTACGTGCGTACATTGGCCGACTAGTTTAGCGTCAGAATTAAGTGCACGAGAACTCGCAGCCCATGCTGAGTTAGAACTAAGATAGATAGTGATGAGACTTCTGAGAATCTTGTGTAGGTGTTTAATACCATGCATGTCTGCTGTTAACGCCAAGATCTTTCTCCACGTCCCAATCACCAAGACGCGTCCAATATCTTCGCATACCAACAAGTCAACACTAAAAGCTTCGACTACCGACGGTCGAGGGATAGCTCGGCGTGAGAGTCAAGACAAAGCGATCACAAGGTCAACAATGGAGAGAAAATATTATCTAATGCCTGAGAGAGATAGAATAATAATTCTATCGAAATGTGTGTTACTTACCCTCTTATGTGATCTTAGCCCCACGATACTCCACTCCGGTTGCCATCGTGCCACCCACCACCTCCTCGACACCTTTTTCCCTCACTTGGGTCACTTGATTAAAGTAAGCGATCTACTTTCATACTGCTTTATTCATTGTTTGCCATCACGATCATCCGAGTCCCATCCTCATTAATGCCATGCAAAGAAAGTGGCGTAGACACAATAGTCAATTGTCATTGGCATAATGATTCTTGGTCAAAGTTGGGTTAAGTGACAATTTGTATAATGGGCCAATATAATGACTAAGCCCAAATAATAGAAATGACCCAGTGACCGGATCCAACCATGACTTAGCATAACATGATCCAAGGAGGAGCCCAATAAGTTCTACCAATAAGGAAAAGGATTATGGCCCAACATTACCCCTAGTCTTATATTAAACAGGGTGTTTAATGAAAGACTATTAACAGTATAGGCCCAGGACGTAACCAACTATGATAAGTCATAAGAAATCCAAAGTGAAACTTGCCAAAGCCCATCAAAATCGACCCAAATTGTTATCAGGTATAGAAGTGAGAAGCCCAATAGACGCAAGCCCACATAGGTGAAGATATTTAGGTCTAAAACGGACGAAACCTCTTCCCATTCATCATCATTGCAGTGAATTAAATGTGTCACCCTTAATTACCGTGCAACTGTCAGTATAAAAGGTAAACTTTACCAATTCTGACGGTTTTACCTGCTAATTTGAAATTTGAACCTTAGAGCTTTCTTCTTCTCTGCAAATTTCTTTCTCTGCTTCACAAAATCTTAACAATGGTGACCGAAACCTCTGGCCAGAACTCTCCTCTTCGTGCAACTCCTATCAGTATCGTTTCTCCCAACCCAAACCCTAACCAAGAGGGTTCGAGTTCCAACCCCCAATCAACCACCATGGGGGAAAACCCTTCTCTGACCTCCTCTACCTCCGATTTCTTCAAGAATGGGGAACAATTCCCTAATGCCAACATCCGTTCCTCGGTCACAGAATCTGAAATATGCATGCTCAGGACTCGTTATCAAATTCCTGACATGTATGCGATAAGTGGCCCCCGCCTCCCGAAGAACAGCGTATATATCAAATGGGACCGGACGGTTGGGTCGCCATACCATCACTCTTACGGAAAAGGGGTTACTACCTCTCCATGTCTTCATCATTACCCTCATAGGGTTTATAGGAGTGGGCTTCACCGATTAGGCCCAACTCCTACATCCACATCTTGGCATTTATTGTCCTTTGCCATGAACTAGGGATTGCTCCCTCCGTCGATATCTTCTTCACCTTCTTTTCTCTTTGGTAGGTCTAGAGCGAGGCTTCAAAGTGTTAAGCAAGCAATCTCCTCGACCCAACACCAAAGTTCGAGAGGAGATCCTCGATGGATACTCCTTCCAAAGAACAAGGGTTGGCATGAGAAGTGGTTTTTATCACGGACTCGAGATCTCTTCTCTTCCAGACTGGACTACCTCTGACCGGGTCTCTGCTGACTTTGGAGACATATCCGAAGAACGGGTGAGGGAGATGGCAGACTTCTTGAGGAAGATTCCTCCAAAAGAATGGAGTTTCACACTTCTGACCAAACAAGCCTGGTTATACAACCACAAATGTAAGTTTTGAATAACTTTGTAACATAATTTCTGAGCTATATAAGTGATACTGAGGTTACGATCACGTGGTTTTTGCGGTGTCTCGATCAAATCGACTTCGGAGGTGAGAGACTGGAAGATTTTTTGGTGGATGAATGCAGATGCAAGTGAAGAGCATCCGGCCGAAGAATCTTCCCAGGTTAACCCCCCTACTGCTGACCCACCAACTTCTTCCCTTCAAACTGACGAACCTCAAACTGACGAACCCAACATACCCGAAGAAAACCTCAGACCTCGCCGAAGAAAGAGATCCGCCAAACGATCCAAAACCACCCAATCAGAAACAAACCCTGAAAGTGACCTCAAACACTTCCAAGCAACCCCCAAACAACCTTCTCAACCAATCCCAATCCTCCAACTTCTGAACCTACCCCGGTGAGGAGGAGCCTACTCGATATTCCCTTGCACGATCGGGCTAAGGTCCTTCGTGTAAAGAAAATAAGAACCAAGATAACCCCCCTGACTGCCGAAGAGCTTCGAGTCCCTACATCTTCAGCTGTCACTCCTCCGACCACATCCACAGAAACCCACGTGCCTGACAATGAACCAACCGGGTCGATCCTCACTCCTTCCCGAAAAAGAAAACAGCCATCAGACATCCACCCTGGTTCATCTCCTGCTCCTTCGCCAACTCCTGAACGCATTCCTGCCCGATCTCCTTCTCCCGAAACCATACACGTAGACCCCTCACCAAGTCGCGAAGAACCTCCACCTTCTCCTCCAAAACAACCAACTACCAAAATTGATCGGGACGCCATGGCCTCTCCAACAATGTGGCCCCGACTCAATGCCCATTTTCCCTTCCAACTGTTCAACACCTTTGTTCGTGAGACCGACGATCATCGGTTCGGGAACAGTTCGAATGGGGATCTACTCAGCGAAGGCATGAGCTACTTGGCGAAGGTAAACGAGTATCTTCTTTATTTCTGAATTTATCTGCATACTTATATATCTGAAAACTGATCAAATGGTATTGGAAACACACAGGCCAATGCGGTGTTCGGACGTCTTCGTCCAAGGTTTCTCGAATCCGAATCGGAAGAAGAGATCTTGAGGAAGGAGAATGTCATGCTGAAGTCTACCTTGGCGAAGGAGAAAACTCAACGTGAATGCCTTCTTCATACAAATGAAGGTCTTCAAAAAGAGTTAGCCCAAGCCAAAGGAGATGTGAAGGCCTCCAAGGAAGAACTGAAGTCAACCAAAGCACAGCACGAGGAGATCGTCAAAATGAATGTTGACTTGGTTCAGAGGAGCGAGATAAGGATGGAGAAGATCGAGGAATTAAAGGCTGATGCGAAGATCTTGACCAAGACTATTCATAAGCTGGAGGCAGCAGAGACTCGTCACATGAATAGGCGGCTTAAACTCGAAGAGGAAATCCGAGAACTCAAGGCTCTTCGGGACCTTGGGCCCCCTTTAACCGACGACCTTCGCAAACAAATATGCGAAGAGTACCGGAACTCGGACGAAATCAACGGGGAAATAATGAAGATATACTCCGAGAGTTACGAAGCTTTTAGAAGTCGTGGCAAGGAGAAGTCGTCTCGCAGCCCAACCTAGACCCATCCTTACTCGATTCTTGGAGACGAAGAAGATGGGCGCTGTCGATGTTCTGTTTATGTCTTTTTCCGCCTTTAATTTACAAAGATTTGTAAGAATTATCAATAGTGTAATTAAATTAAATATTAATGAAACTGGCTTCATTCCTTATGGCTTCGGTATATTTATTTTCTGCCAATACTCCAATATTTATTTAAGTGAAAAGATGCACAAACCCCTTCATGGGCTGAACCCGAATTGTTAGGTAACAACTAAACATGCCTTATAACAGATAAGATGAAGTGTAAGAATGAAGCTTCCTGAACTCAACACTTAGAAAAAATTTATGTAATAAAGTAAAGGGATACTTATTAGTTACCGAAGTGTGAGAAATATCTGCTTCATCAGGAATTTGTTTACCCTTAAAGGCCTAACAAAACCAAAAGATGACATTTGCCTACCACGAAGGGCCTGACAAAGTCTAAAGGATGACACTTGCCTACCCCGGAAGGGCTCTGACAAGGTCTAAGTGTCGACAATTGCCTACCACGTAGGGGCCCGACAACGTCTTAAAGATGACACTTGCCTACCACGAAGGGCCCGACAAGGTCTAAGTGTCGACAATTGCTTACCACGTAGGGCCCGACAACGTCTTTAAAGATGACACTTGCCTACCACGAAGGGCTTCGACAAGGTCTAAGTGACCACCGCCAAAAGAGGTCGCCATCGAATGGCCAAATGAGTCCACCCGAACCTCCTAACGTCAATGACGCGTTTTACTACCCCGAAGGCCCTGACAGACTCATAAGGACCACCTGCCGAAAAGGCTGCCATCGAATGGCCAGCGAGTCCACCCGAACCACCTAACTTCAATGACGTTTGCCTACCACGAAGGGCCTGACAAACTCATAAGGACCACCTGCTGAAAAGGCTGCCATCGAATGGCCAGCGAGTCCACCCGAACCACCTAACTTCAATGACGTTTTCCTACCACTTAAGGGCCCGACAAACTCATAAGGACCACCTGCCGAAAAGGGCGCCATCGAATGGCCAAGTGAGTCCACCCGAACCTCCTAACTTCGATGATCTGATCAGCAATGAAGACAAAATTTGTTCGAGAAAAAAGGGAACTTTTATTGATGATGACATAAATATTTACAGACTTCCAAAGGTAATCGACATCATTTCTCATGAAAGTACTTTTCTAAGCTTCTTAGGCGTGCAAGTATTCTTAATTCACGACCCATCTAATGCTTTCAATCGATAAGTTCCGGCCCGATTTCAGCTTATTTCATACGGTCCTTCCTGGGTTTGGCATCGCCTTCCCAGATTCTCGAGGTGTAGATGCTTGGCTTCTCCGAGGACAAAATCTCCCACTTCAACCTTCGACATTTTACCCCTTATTATAATGCTTAGCCACTCTTCGCCGATAGGTTGCCAACCCCGACAAGGTCATTTCTCTTACTTCTTCAAGTAAATCAAGGTTGGCCTTAAGCCCTTCCTCATTGTAGATTTCTCTGAATTGGTGACCAAGAAGGGGAGATCCAATTTCAACTGGGACTAAGGCATCGCATGCCATAGAGCCGCCTAAAAGGTGAATCCTGTCAGTAGTCCCTGAGTAGTTCGATAAGCCCACAACACGCTAAGTAGCTCCTCCGCCATCCGCTCTGGCTTCATCCAATCAAGCGCTTGATCCCATTCGCCAATGCTCATTGGTCACTTCAACTTGTCCATTCGACGTGGATGAGCCATCAAGTCCTTCATCTTTGAATTCAGCTTCTTTCAAAAATGCCTCAAATTTCGATCCCACAAACCGACGTCCATTTATCGATATTACCACTTTAGGAATCTCAAACGAAATACTACATCGATTCTTTCAAAAATTTCAAGCATTCCTGTTCGTTATTAACCTAAGTGGTTTTGCTTCTACCCACTTGGTCATATAATCGATGGCAACTATAACAAAGCTAACTTGACCTTTTGCTTTCTTTGGTAGTGGACCCAAAGATATCAACCCCAGCAAAGAAAGGGTATAGGAGATAGGATCGAGTATAGCTCTTCCGTGGTCGATGTGGGATCGGATCGTTGAGTTGACACTTCTCGCACTTTTTGGCGTATTCACCGCTTCTTTCAAGATGGTAGCCAAGAGTATCCTTGTCGAAGTACTTTATAAAGCTAATGACTTAAGCTTATATGGTCGCCACAAATACCTTCTTGTACTTCCCAAGAGCATATTCATTTCGGAGGAGTCAAGCATTTCAAAGAGTGGAGATGAGAAAGCTCTTCGGAACAGATCCCCATCAATCAGAACAAAATTAGCACTTTTATACTTGATTTTCTTAGCGAGCATCCGATCCGAAGGTAAGACGCCATCTGCCAGATACTCTATATATGGAGTCAACCAGCAGTTGGTTCGATCAATGCACATTACCGATTCACAATGGACACTAGGATGTTGCAAAGTTTCTAAATAAATCGATCCATCAAAGATGTTAACATCCGTAGTGGCTAATTTGGAGAGTGCATCAGCAATTGAATTGTTATTACGCTCGACCCCTTGAAACTCGTAGGATTGGAAATACTGAAGTTGTTCCTTCAATTCTGTTAGATATTTGATCATTTTTGGGCCTCGAGCTTCGTATTCCCCAGAAAGTTGCTTAACGACTAACTGAGAATCACTAAAGATGATTATTCTTTGCACTTCAAGACTCTTTGCCAGTCGTAACCCTGCAAGTACCGCTTCATACTCAGCTTCGTTGTTTGTCGCTTTGAACCGAAATCGATGGTTCGTCAGTACTTTGAATCCTCCGGACTCGTCGAATAATACCGCTTCCATCGACGCCCTTGGTTGAAGACCCATCTCGCATACAACGTCCACGAACTCGCTCTTCCAAGAATCGCGAATCGCTTCTGTCGATCCTTCACCACGCCACAACTTCATCAGCTTCAGAAAACGAGCATTCAACAACAAAATCAGCCAAGGCTTGCCCTTTGATGGCGGTTCGGGGATGATATTCAATGAAAAATTGTGACAACTCCATCGTCCATGCAGCTAATCTCCCCGACACCTCAGTTTGCCCATAATCTTCTTTAAAGGTCGATTCAGATACACTATTACCAATCTACCTGGAAGTATTGCCTAAGCTTTCGACTAGCGTTATTAAAGCAAAAGCAAACTTTTCAATGTTCGTACCTTGTTTCAAAGATCTCAAGGACACGGCTTACATAATAAACCGGGTGCTACTTCCCCAACTTCACGCACCAAAACTGCTCCTACTGCCAACGAACTAGCTACTAAGTACAAATATAGGGGTTCAGCAGGAGCGGGCTTCACCAACAAAGGCGCCGAAGATAAGTAGGACTTGATGCTCTGAAAGGCGTCCTTACACTCCGAAGTCCATTGAAACGTCTTTGCATTCTTCGGCCCTTTCAATGTATCTTTCCGCCAACTTGAACCTCCTCAAAGCTGCAATCCTTCCAGTCAGACGTTGAACATCTTTAAATGACTGAGGAGTCTTCATGTTCAGGATCGCTTCAATCTTCTCGTGATTGGCTTCGATTCCTCTCGATCGACAAGATAACCCGTAAATTTGCCACCCCTGTAACCAAGGTGCACTTAGTGGGATTCAATCTCAAAATTGTCGATTTAATCGTCTCGAAAGCATTCTTCTAAATCATCCAGATGTTTATGTACCAACATACTTTTGACAATCATGTCGCTCACGTACACCTCCACATTCCCGCCCAAATTGATATCCGAAAACATGGTTCATCATCCTCTGATATGTGGCTCCGGCATTGATGAGGCCGAAGGTCATTTTTTTATAGGCATATACCAAACGATGCGTAATGAACGCCGTCGTCGGTATATCCTCCTTGCACATGGAAATTTGATGATATCCAGAGAATGCGTCCATGAAACTTAACAAAGCATACCCCAAGTGGCATCGATTAGTTGGTCAATGTGGGGTGAGGGTAGAAATCCTTTCGACAAGCCTTATTTAGATCGGTGTAGTCGATGCAGATCGCCATTTACCATTTTGCTTCAGATCAAAGACCACATTCGCCATCCATTGCGGATAGTCAATCTCAAGATGAAGTCCGGCCGCCAACAGCTTTTGCAATCTCTTCATCAATTATTCACCGACGCTCAGTGCGAAAATCCCCCTCTTCTCGCGTTTGACCGGCTTCTTCGACGGGTTACACTCCACCGATGTTCGGCCGATATCCTCGCTACCCCCAAGATATCCCCGAGGCTTCTATGTAAAATATCAACATAGCATTGCAGAGCTCCATGAGGTTCGTCCCGAGAGGTTAAGCAGAACCAACCTATTTTCACCGCCTTGTTCTTTTTGCCCGGATGAGCTCTATCTCCTCCGCTTTCCAAAATGGCATGACCAATGGTTCGGAACTACTCTCGTGAAGGGTTCAATCTCTATCGCCACGGTCCGCTTCGCTTCGATATTCCCAACTCAAGTGAACACAAGATTTCTATAACATCTTCTCGCCGATCCAAGTCACCCCTTCACCTCGCCGACCCTACATGAGCCGTAGGAAATTTGATTTTGAAATGAGGAATAGAGGTCACGACTTTGCAAAGCAATTAAAGCTGTGTCTTCCCAAAATAGCATTATAAAGTAATCTACATGTACAACATAAAATTTGCAAGTAATTTCTACCGTTGGGGCCGTTAAGAAGATATTTGGCGATTCAATAGTTCCAAACCACCTTAACCGGGTCATTACTAAAACCATATAAAGGAGCCTCCGTCCCAACTCCATCTTTCGCCCATCTAGTGCATCCTCCGATAAGCGTGGGCATCTGTAATATCTGTAAGACCCATTATCTACCATCATCCGTTTCATATCTACCAACCCACTCATGCAAATAACACCGGTGATCCCTCGTGGTTCGATGACTTTCAAGGGTAATCTTCATCAAGAAAAGAGATTACCGAACTCGGATAAGGTCTCGTCTTACCGGAGAGGGTACCACATCATCATGGCCAATCCAAGTAGTTTTGCCGCTTTTTTCCAATCGAATTTTCCGTAAGTACCCCAAGTGATTTACATCTATCACGTGCTCGCAGTCGCTCCGAGCCGTAATATTTGCCGAACTCGGTTGAGCTACGGAACAGCCCTCCGTCTCCGCCTTGTTGATTAGTTCTGGCAGCCACATACTGAATTAAAGCACCGCCTTGTACCTTTCTTTCAATAAAGTCCTTCAAACTAGCACAGTCGTTTGTATCATGACCCGAAGCTTGATGGTAATCACAATACTTACGAGAATTTCCTTTTCCGGGCTTAATGTTATCTCGAGGTGGTTCGAAAATAGGTTGATTCTTAATTTGATCCAAGATAACAGCCCTGTCTGTATTAAGTGCTGTGTACGTTCTATTCACTCTTTGGGTTGGAGCGGACGAACGTCCTCCACCCCGCTCCAATTGTTAAACTTTTTTTGACCCGCCTTCCGTAGCGGTCTTTATTACCTCATTCTTTCTCCGGTCTTTATCGGTTCTATCCCGATCTGTCTCCTGCTTGGCCTCAAGCGGGACGTTTGAGGTCGCCCACGGCTTCCTCCACCACGATATAACCTTCACTTTGTCAAAGGCCTCAAGAAGAAGACTCTCGGGTGATGAAACATCAACTTCTTCACTAACTTCTCTCGATTTGACCAGATCTAACCCATTCGAAATAGTCCAACTACTTGTAGATCATTCAGTCTCACATCGCCGATCGCTTTCACGGAATCTCTTTACATATGGCCCAAAGATTCATTCAAAACCGTCGAACTCGAGCCAACGAACCACTGGTTTTCCCTTCTTTTGTTGTTCCAAAGCGAGCATGAAATTTATCGCATATGTCCGCCAAGATGAAATTGAATCGAGGGCAAAGTCCCCATCCACCGCTTCGGGCATCCTTTCTCGAGTATTGTGACAAAAGTATGACACTTAAGAAGATCGCTAAAGTCATATTAATCCATCATCGGTTTAACGCTCGATCAGGGTCATAGGATCCCCGATCCATCATAACTCTCAATATGGGGCAACTTCTTGGTGGGGTTGACTTTTCTTTAAGAATCTCCGCGGAAAAGGGGGATGCCTTCTTTCTCGAAGTTTCCTTCGTCTTTTGTACTTCGGCAAGCTGCTTCCAAAGTTCTTTTAACTCTTTAACCAAATACTCTACACCTTCTGGTTGAGATGATGCTTCTTTTTCCGGTGACTCCTTTCTCCTCTGAGTAGACCGGTTTCTTACAATAGAACCTTCAACTCTAGAAGGGCTTCTTCGAACTGATTATAACTGAGTTCTTCATCTCTCAACTCTGTCATCCGCCATCGTCGCCTATATCCCGTCGTTGCTTCACAAGTACTTCCATAGCTTTATCCTTTCATCCGCCATCTTAACCAAATCGTGAAGCTTTTTCATCCCTGGTCCTCTCAGATCGAAGTTCTAGGTGAAGTGCCTTCTACTCGCTTCCTAATCGTGGCCGACGCTTTATCAAGAGGGAAGACTAACCACGTTTAGCCTCGCCCACCACCTTCGAATCAGAAAATCTTGAGGGGATCGTTTGGATGTTGTCTTTAGCATGAACACTTATCACGGCCCCAACGATCTTTAACAGACACTCGTGGTGTCGATTCACTGGCGTTTCTACCGCCTCTTCTTCGTGTAGGTGTTCTACTCTTCACCATGAATATCGACGTAGAACAAACACACGATGCGTGATTGAAAATACTCGGGACACTAGAACTCACCCTCCTTCTAGCGCCCAATGTTAACGCCAAGATCTTTCTCCACGCCCCAATCACCAAGACGTCATCCAATATCCCGCAGATTCAACAAGTCAACACCAAAAGCTTGACGGCATTTGACCGGCCGAGGATAGCTCCGGCGTGAGAGTCAGTACAGGCGATCACAAGGTCAACAATTGAGAGAAAAATATTATCTAATGCCTGAGAGAGATAGAATAATAATTCTATCGAAATGTGTGTGTTACTTACCCTCTTATGTGATCTTAGCCCCATGCATACTCCACTCCCGGTTTACCGTGCCACCCACCACCTCCTGACACCTTTTTCCTCACTTCCTAACATTTCAAATAGAAAGTAAATATCTACTTTCACTTTTGTTGTTTACATGTTTGCCACATCACGGTCATCTGAGTCCCATCCTCATTAATGCCATGCAGCAAAGTGGCAGACACAATAGTCAACTGTCATTTGGCATAATGATTATTGGTCAAAGTTGGGTTAAGTGACAATTTGTATAATGGGCCAATATAATGACTAAGCCCAAATAATAGAAATGACCCAAGTGACCGGATCCAACCATGACTTAGCATAATATGATCCAAGGGAGGAGCCCAATAAGTTCGGCCCAATAAGGAAAAGGATTATGGCCCAACATCTGCCTTAATTGATACTCTCGTCTTGACTTAATTCTGCATATTTGAAATGCATGGCTGTAAATTAGAAGACATAAACTCGGGCGGGTTAAATCACTTTTTCCCAATTCAACTTAATCTCAATTTACATTAACATAATCGAATTAATCTTTTTTTCATTTAATTATATTTTTTTTACAAACCGTCACAAATTTCGTCCAACTTAATTGACTTTTAACAATAAAATCATAAAAAAGGTGTTTTTATTCAATTATCCATATGTATACGTCAAATATTAATACTTGAACCTATGTAATATTCTATGTGGTTGTCAAACTTATAAATTATATGTTATAATAATTATAATCTGTAAAATAAAATTGATAAATAAAATTAAAAAAGGTAATTAGTTAATAAATTAGTTAACTAAAATAAATTAAATAAAGAAATTAGTCAAAGTCAATTAAGTAAATTAAACAAACATTTCACTAAAATTATACCAAACCCAGAAAACAATTCATCTCTCTCTTCCAACTGTTCATTATCTTCTTCACATATCTTACTTTCATAATCTTTTAGAGCATCTCCAACAGTATCGGTGTGCACAAATCCTATAATATATTTAGTCTAGGAACACAGATCTCGCTCCAGTAGATGGAATAAATATAATTCATCGAATTTTTAGGCGAGAAACAAAGACTATATCAAGGAACAAGAGTTGGTGGACTATAATTGTTAATATATTTAAATGGGAGAGATGACTAAATAAGGAGAAACAACTGAAGAAGGAGAAGCAGCTGAAGAAGAAAATGAAGGGTCAGGGCTGCTCCAATGGATATAAAAAAAATCAGAACGACAAATTTTTTTTGGTAAGAACAGTAAGAAAATATCAACGGATAGAAATTGAAAATATAAATTGGAAAATCTATAAATGTAATACCCAAAAAAAATTTATTATTTTATAACATATTAATTGGACTTTGTCATTTATTTTGGGTCAAACTAGTTATTTAATTTGTGTGGACTAATAAATATTAATAAGTGATGGGTAAAGTAACTTAGTAAAGTTGGGCTAAAATTAATTAGATCCAATCTATGTTTTGTAATATTAAATTCTATTATAAATAAATAAATAAAAATAAAAATTTATTTAATAAGATAATTTAATAAATAAATAGATAAGTAAACCTAACCTAATTTTATTGGACATTACTTTGATGCGTAACTGGGAAGAAAGAAAGGAATTCACGCAGTCGCAGAGCAGAAGAAGAAGAAGAAACTGATTTATGAAATAAAGGTAAGAGGTCGAATTATTATAAAAGATTATATATTTTGATGTTGTTCCTTCAGTAAATCACCTAGAAGTTTGAAAGAAAAAAAAACGAAAGCTTTTGCAGTAAAGATGTAAAGAGAAAGCTTTTGCAGTATATATATATATATATATATATATATATATATATATATATATATAAGATGGATCAAAGTCCGAGTCCTGGGACACGATAAAATGCGAACCCAAATTTTTATTTTTATTTTTTGTAAAACAACTAAATAATAATAATAATAATTATGGAACTTAAATTTTTACATAGTATAGTATTTTGGGCATGATTTGAATACCTACACCAAAATATATATACGATTGCATGCATCGCATGCAGGGCATTTTGTTATATGTATCCAAATCACGCCGAAAACACTGTATTATGTAAAAATTCAAGTTCCATAATTTTTTTTTAGTTGTTTAAAAAAAAACCGCATTTTCTTAAAATGCGGGAGTCCGGATAAGATCCGGACTCTCTCTCTCTCTCTCTCTCTCTCTATATATATATATATATATATATAATAGGAGATGGTATATATATATTCTATATATATATATATATATGAAAGCACGTGGCTATATATATATTATATGCATAATGATTACTGTGACGCCCCCAAAATAGGTATACATCACCCATCTTGAGTCGACAAATACATGGTACAAAATTCAAATACAACTAAATTATACAACAATGATGTGTATAGTACGACAAAATACATCTTTGTGAGTTTTAATACAAATATTGTCTTCTGCACAATATCCACTCTCGAAAAAAGTCCTTATTACATTTATTGTCACACTATTTAACGTAATAGTGAGGACTACTAGCTAATACTATCATCCGGATCATCACTGTTCCCGACTCGTCTCCATTTCACGCTCTCATTTCCCAAGAGAATAAAGGAAAGAAAAGGTGAGCTCAACTAGCCCAAAGAAGAAATATTATGACTAAGATAATGCGCAGAATAAATTATCATTAGTCTTCAACAATGTTAAACTAATAAAATATAATAGACATCAAGTTTAATCTGCAATGAACAAGCAATCCATTAAAAGAGTCAAGTAGAGAATAAAGTCTACTATCTTTTATGATTTAAAAGGTTTTTCATCACTTTTATCGTTGGGACTCAGCTTAATAAATAATCCACATCATCCCTGCACTATGGCCAAGGATATTCATTAGGGTCACGACCACAAATTCCATGCGACTACGGCCAAGGATATTTGTGTATTCATCAATGGTCATGATCATGCCAACAATCTGTTCATCAATGCACTACGCCAATGAGGACTTTTATCACATCATTTGTAACATTACTGGCCGTGATTATACTTGAATAATCCCCGGTCATAATCATACCAAGTCCATCTATGCACTATGTGCCATACAGATGACTTTCAACATAATATAAACATGAAGATGATGACAATTATATAAGAATTCAATAAAACAAGTTCACGAATTAATTTGTCTAGGAACCAATAACGTCCAAATTGTCAACATGGTATCGCTTTATAGAGTAAAATTCAAGAATGTTAAGAAGAATATTTTCATGAAAAGATCTTTGGATGAAAGCGCAAATATCAAGGATATTCCACTAATTTCATGGAGTATAGAAAAAACTTTTAACCGTGAGTATATTAAAGAATGGAATAACAAAAGAAATCACCATGCATGAGGTACTTAAGATGTATGTAAAGTTATTCCACGTAATAATAAGTAATCTGGACGTGTCGGTGTAAATTAATACCGGCTGTGATGTTCCAATAGAATAATAAAGAAAGGAATAACAATGTAAATCACCATGTATGCAGATTGCTTGCATACATGTTATTCTAATGTAATAATAAATAACGGAATCAGTCCGGCGTAAAACGCACAAACAGGATATTCCAATGTAATAATAAAGACGCGAAACCAGTCCAGCCGTAAAAACGCATTGCATGTGATATTCCAAATGAGAATAATAAAGGCGGAACCAGTCCCCGATAACGCATGCATGTGATGTTCCAATGTAATAATAACGAATAGAATAACAATGTAAATCACCAAGTATAGGGTAGATCATGATACAGTGTTATTCCAACAGTAATAATAAAGAATGAAATAATGTAAGTTCTCTTCATGAATATAAAAAAAATAATACCCCTTACCGTAAAAAGAACTGGATATAAGAGTAGGGAAGTAAGAATACTTTTCTATAGTTTTCTATAATTTCTCTCCGGAGTTTCAAATTGAATTTGTAAGAAATAATGAAGGAATGAGCTTTCTATTTATAGGAGAATGGAAAGGAACTGTAAGGATTTCTTCATAGATGAAATAATTCAAAGACTCACGGATGAAAATTTTGATACTACATATTCAAATTGTCAAACCTTCAACCAATCATAACAAAGCAAGACAAAATATAATACATATATATATATATAAACCCACATGTTATAAACATATATATATATATATAATACTAACTACCTCTTTTATAATTCAACTCCATTCCCCCAGCATTTCCCACTCACATAATAAACATATATACTATAATCATACACACATCACTTTCACCCTTTCTTTTCCCCCACCACTTCCCACTCACACACATATTATATTACATATACACACTCACACATAACAACCTTATATACATAAACTCCTCCCCTATCGTGATCTCTCTCCCACCCCCAATTCCAAAATTAGTTTTTCAACA